>CAUYQV010117762.1:0-12500 GCA_963574575.1 Galagoides demidoff
ATGTAAAGTCTCCATCTTTTTAATGGCTGAATAGTATTCCATGGTATACATATACCACAACTTGTTAATCCATTCTTGGGTTGGTGGGCATTTAGGCTGTTGCCACATTTTTGGCAATTGTAAATTGAGCTGCAATAAACATTCTAGTGCAAATGTCCTTATGATAAAAGGATTTTTTATTTTTCTTCTGGGTAGATGCCCAGTAATGGGATTATAGGATCAAATGGGAGGTCTAGTTTGAGTTCTTTGAGGATTCTCCATACTTCTTTCCAAAAAAGATCGGATTAGCTTGCAGTCCCACCAGCAGTTTAGAAGTGTTTCCTTCTCTCCACATCTATGCCAGCATCTGTAGTTTCAAGAATTTGTGATGTGGGTCATTCTCACTGGGGATAGGTGATTATTTCAGGGTGGTTTTGATTTGCATTCCTCTGATAATTAGGGATGCTGAGCATTAGACTTCTGTAGCAATTGCAACAACAACAAAAGTAAACAAATGGAACATAAACCAAATAGCTTCTGTACAGCTAAGGAGACAGTAATCAAAGCAAATAGATAACCTACACAATGGGAAAATATATTTGCATATTATAAATTGGACAAAAGCTTGATAACTAGTATTTACAGAGAACTCAGGTTAATCAATGTAAAAAGAGCCAACAATCCCTTACTTCCCTGGCAAGAGAAATGAATAGAAAGAACCTTCTGTAAAGAAGATAGACAAATGGCTAATAAGCATATGAAAAAATGCTCATCATCCCTAATCACCAGGGAAAGGCAGTTTCTTTAAATAAAACAATGAAGTTTGCCTCATTGATGGGCTCTTCTTTTCCTAACAGTTTCTCTGAAGCTTGCAGTGCTATTCCATAGAACTTTACCCACAGCAGAACTTCTTCAGTATTGGAGTCCATCCTCTCTAACCCTGCCACTGCTCTATCAACTGTTTAGGTAATATTCTAACTTCTCTGTTGTCATTTAAACAGTGTTCACAGCATCTTCATCAGGAATAGCTTCCATTTAAGAGACCACTTTCTCTGTTCATCCGTAAGAAGCAACTCCTCATCTGTTCAATCTGGTCATGAAATTGCACCTATTCAGTTACGTACTCAGGCTCTCCTTCTAATTCTGTTTCTCTTGTTATTTTCACATCTTCAGTTACTTTCTCCACTGAGGTCTTGAAGCCCTCAAAATTATTCACAGGGCTAGAATCTGCTTCATTGAAACTCCTGTTAGTATTTGACTTTCTCCCATGAACCACAAATGTTCTTAGTAGCATCTAGAATGGTGAATCCTTTCCACAAGGTTTCAATTGTCTTTGTCCATATCTATCAGAAGACTATCTATATATAGCAGCTATAGCCTTGTAAAATGTATTTCCTAAATAATAAGATGTGAAAATCAAAATTAACTCCTTGATTTATGTGCTACAGGATGGACCTTGTGTTAATAGGCACGAAAACAACATTCATCTCCTTGTTCATCACTGCCAGTGATCTTAGGTGACAGGTGCATTATCAATGAGCAGTAACATTCTGAAAGGAATCTTTTTTTCTGAGCAGTAGGTCTCAACAGAGGGCTTAAAATATTCATTGAACCATTCTGTAAACAGATGTGGTATCCTTCAGGCTTTATTGTTCCATTTATAAAACACAGGCAGTGTAGGTATAGTATAATTCTTAAGGGCCAAGGATTTTCAGAATGGTAACTGAGTATCGGCTTCAACTTAAAGTCAGCTGCTTACCCTAATAAGAGAGTCAGACTGTACTTTGAAGTTTTGACAACAGGCATTGACTGCTCCTCTCTAGCAATAAAAGTCCTAGATGGAATCTTCTTCCAGTAGAAGACTGTCACATCTACATTGAATATCTGTTGTTTAGAGTAGCTTTCTTCATCATTATGATATCATAGCTATATCATCTGGATTCCTTTCTGCAGCTTCTCCATTATCATGTGCTGCTTCACCTTGTACATTTATGTCACAGAGACAGCTTTTTTCCTTAAACCTCATGAGCCAATCTCTGATAGCTTCATACTTTTCCTTCAATAGCTTTCTTTTCTTTCTCAACCTTCATAGAATTGGAGATAGGCCTTCCTCTGGGTTAAGTTTGGGCCTAAGGGAATGTTGTCGTTGATTTAATCTAGCTTTTGGCTCATCTCAGCTTTTGATATGCCTTCCTCACTAAGCTTAATCATGTCTAGCTTTTGATGCAGAGTAAGAGATGTACAATTCTTCCTTTTAATTGAACACTTATAGGCCATTGTAGGGTTATTAATTGGCCTAAATTCAATGTTGTTGTGTCTCATGGAATAAGGAGGCCCAAAGAGAAGGAGAAAGATGGGAGAATGGCCCGAGAGGCAGGAAGAACACATGCACTTACCAGCTGAGTTAGCATCTTGCATGGGTGCGTTTGGTGATGCCCCCAAACAGTTTAGAGTAGTAACAGCAAAGACCACGGTTCACCATAATATACTTTCATAATAATGAAAAATTTTGAAATATTACAAGAATTACCAAAATGTTACACAGAGACAAGTGAGCATATGCTGTTGAAAAAAATATTGGCAGTAGACTTGCCTAACACAAGGTTGCCACGAACCTTCAGTTAAAACAAAAATAAAAACACATGTACCGTGTCCAACAAAGGAAGCACAATAATACAAAGTATTCCTGTACAGTTTTAAAGAACCAATTAAACATTTACAAAATTAATAAGCATTATATATATTATGTTCTTTGATCAGATGAAATTAAATTAGACCTCAGTATGAACAAAGAAGGCAAAATAGCTTACAAAATTTAAAACATCCTTCCATTCTTTTGAGTAACTCATGAGTTCACACACACAAAAAAAATCACATAGGGATAAATGTATTTAAAATTCTGTGTTTCTAAATAAAAATTAGGTTGAGATGAAAATAAAACCTTGAAAGCAAAATCTTGCCCACCGTGGGCCCGCGGCGTATGTTTTTAGAACTTTTCCATGTGATCCTGAAACATGCTAAAGTTTGAGACCCACCACCCTAGATGCACAGTAAGTTAATGCCTGCTCAAAAGTATCTAGCACCAAAACAGAGATCGCAAAATAATGGTAATGATTAATACTGAGACTATAAAGTATGAGCATTGCCTGTTTTTAAATGCAGAATTGATGGGTACTGCATCTAGCTTTGAAGGACAAAGTTGCACAATCACAGCCTAATAAAATGGCTGTGACTAAGATCTTCATTGTGCCATGTTCTTTGATCCTCCTTTTATACTGGGATATTGTTGAAAGTATTTCTCTTGTTTAACCTCTGCCATATAGAATCGAAATGAGAGAATATATGAATTTCTTTTATTTGCTGTTTATTTTTATTGTACATAAAAATATGTGGATCCCAATTTCTTTTTGTCATCAGAACAATTTAAAGGGTGCTGAAAACCTACATATTTTATATATAGTATTTTATGAATGAAATATATTAACTTGCCAGTAAAAAATTGCCTATAATAGAAAAGATACTTTTGGAATGTCTTATATATTTATTAAATTCCTCATTTGCTTCTAATCTAGGAAAATTTTTCAGCTTGTTTGTATTCAGTTGTTTCTATTTAGGACTGAACTTAGTTGCTTGAGTGTTGGCATAGATCATGACTAATTTTTTAAAGGATACAGATTTTTTTTTTCCTTATGTGTTCCACCTTAAGCTGCTACTGCTTTTGTTTAATTCACCTATGGTAAGAACAGAACATGCCTCTTCATTAACAGGCTGGTAAAAGGTCATGTGTTGGTCCAGTTTACACTTCACCCTGGAGAGTAAATGCAACAGTTTCATTATGTGCCTAGTTTTCATAGATCTAGGGGAGTCGAAATCTCAGAGATCATTTAAAACCAGGTCACACCTCCAGGGTGCTACAGTTTGTCATCCAACAAAGCTTGCATTATTAATTTTGAATTATATTTTCAAAATTCTTTAGCATAGTAGGAATATCCCAATTAGTAGGGCCAAGATACAACTCTTCTGTCAGAATGTGGTATATAAAAAGTGCATTCAAAACATGCTTTTAACAGGATTAAATCAAGACATGGCATATAGCTCCTTTGGGGAAAATTTGTGGATTCAGCAGTGGAAGTCTGCATTTTATCAGAGGTGTTAGCATTTTTAGTGTAGAGTTGTATATATTATAAGCACTGAAATCCAGCCATTGGTCTCAGATGAATCTCTCAAGCTAATGCAACCAAAATGATGACATGCACTTGAATAGTGAGCATTTCATATTTTTAAAAGAAAACAGTCAACCTCAAAATATTAATTGATTAATAACATGACAATTTAATTATTTGCTTTCATACTTACTTTACAATAACATTTCATTCGTGTTCTTTCTGACTTAATTAAACTTATTTTACTTAATAATTAAAATAATAAAACTCTCCTAGAGAGTAGTAGAACTAGATTTGTTTAGATGTTACTTTCCATGTAGTTTTTTAAAAAACTCTACAGTAATGAAAAGAAGAGCAGAAAGACCCATTAGTACTCTTCATTCACTCATTTATTAGGTATGTGGCCTTAAGCAAATTATGAAACTTTTCTGAAACTTTTGAGGATTATACAAAATAGCTATATCTTAAAGTACTTAGAATAGTGTCTAATACATAGTAGGCCTCCACACATTTTTGTTCAGGAATTGAAGCTATGAAAACAAATGTTATAAATAAAAAACATGTAATTCTATTTTTTAAAAAAGTACACCTTTTTAAATGCAAGAATGATAAAAATTAGGCAAGGAAGTATGGCATAACTTTTTTGATATGAAAAAGTATCACATCTCCTTGTTGATTTCTGAGCTATATAACCAATTTCCATTTCCAGACCTCAGTTCTTATTTTTAAGGGATTGCTTAACTTTAGTTACTTTGAAAAACTATCTATTGATAGAGTGTTTGTACTGACTGAAAAGAATAAGCTTGCAAATCACTTAATGGAGTCTAGGGTATGATACCTTTCAAAGGGAAAAATTCTGTACCTCCAACCCCAGAGTTCTTCTGAAATGCTGAAACATCTTTCTTGGAATGGAAGTTAAAATGGTGGCCAACTGACTTCAAACTGACATCAGGTTGATGGATGTGTAGTAAATCAAAGGAACACAGAATGATGAAGTTGTTTTTATTTTCCATGTCAGCATTCTGTAAAAAGACCAAAAATCTAGTACTGCTTTCCTTTGAGAGACTAAACATCGCGGTAATAACCCCATCTTCTTGTTATTGGATTTTTTTCAATTTTTTACACTTTTGTTCTGATGTTTTAGTGAGTGACGTCTTATTAATTACTATGGCTAAGCAGTTTAGTCAGATTATGGAATGGGAAGTTGGGTAAACATCGGGCATCAAGAGATTTGGAGAATATAAATTATAAACACAGTGGTCAGAAGGCTATAAGGCTTTACATGTATTTTTTAAAAACTAATCAGCTATTCACTTTCTTATTTTAATTATAACTGTATTTGTTTGATTCCTTCCTTACCATTGGAATGCTTGTAGATTTCAGCAGAAGGTCGGGGGGAAGTGCCTGCCCAAGTGAAGAGCGATGGGATATCCTGCCTGCAGCTGCAGTCGGCCAGGACAGCTGCTGGACAGGTTTAGTCTGTCACTCAGCAGTAAAATAGATTATCAAAGCTTTTCTAATAAATGACATAGACTTTCTCCATCAGTATAAAAAGAAAGGGCACATGAACTAAATCCTTACAAGTTTGGCTAATCTTTAAATCCACATGGCATATAAGAATTAGGAGAAAATCCAGAAGACGTAACACAGGATAAAATAATAAAAGAAAAGGCATTTACTTGGGGAACTATTGCAAAGTATGCAAAAGGGAATTTGATGTACAAGCAAACAGAACACAAGCATTCAGTATGTTCTAAATATTTATCCTCCCACATTAGTGCTAAAAAATGTAAAAAAGCTTCTACTACTATTTTTGTGACTTAAAGACAAAAGTAGGAATAAATTAAAAGATACTATGTTATTTTGTAATTTCCATTTGTTGTCCTCCTTGAGTCTACAATTTTTCAACATCATCGTTGCATTTAACGATTTGCATAATTAAACATAGTTGATCTTTTGAATAATATATAACTTAAAGCAATCATTTCTAGTCTTCAGAAGCCTTATGATTTGATTCTCCAGGCATCCAAGTGGGAGCTATTAGAAAAAACACTTTTTTTTTTTTAAATGATGAAGTATCTATATTTCTTAGAATCCTGAGTTAGGAAAAAAATTACTGAAAGCATTAAACTAGATTAGCATTTCCTGAAATGAATTCTTTGTTTATTTATGTTACAGAAGAATGATTCCTTGGAAAATAAAGTCAGGAAGCACAGGCTGAGTTAAACAGGTTTCTCTAGTGCACAGTGTCTCAGCTTTAAATTTGCTGATGAGTGTTGTGGCCTTCCTGGAGGGAGGACCCAGTGCTGTGTTACCCCGTTCTCTTCTGTGGAACCTTGTTTACGTGGAGAATCATGAGGGACAAGTGCCTCATGGAACACGCTGTGAGAAACACAAGGCTAGAGGATCTCTGAGGTTCCTTTTAGCTCTAAACATTTCCATTGTTCTGAAATTTGCACTGAATATGATTTGTGTTGTAACTTTTTCTTGACTAGTGGCCATTTTGAATTGCTAGAACCCCCTTGGTAGTAGGCAGCATCCTAAATATCTTTACATGTACATTTGTATTGCTAGTATTTAATAATGGTTTGAGTTGGGAGGTGTAAGAACTTATTGGATCTCACATCTATGCTGAGCATTTAAAGAAGGATGCAGGAGCACAGGGCGGGGCAGGGGGAGAGCTGATGTTCTAACCATAATAGTCTTCAAATATGCAGAAGCAGTAGCTATGTTCATATGTACATTTTAAAATGAATTTAATGTTCTTGTACCTTGTGAGCTTGAACTTTAGGTTATCTGAAGACACTTATTATTACACTTTTCTTTCCACTAAGACCTTGAAAGACTCCCTGGCAGGACTAAGCCAAGACTGCACAGCCACTCATTTTTCTTCACTAGGTTAAAATTAAAACTGCCTTAACCCTCAACATGAAACTTCAAAGGAAAAGAAATCCTCAATGTAAAATCACCTTTCTATCTTTGTTAATTATCATTCTTACAAACACGGAGCATACAAACCGAATCTTTGAAAATCTTTCCATATCAGTGTGTATCATCCTCTTCACGATACTGCTCTGTAACTTATTTAGCCTCCTCCACATTTAGGTTGTTTCTTTTTTGTTGTTGTCATTACAGATAGTGCACTGCCTTGTAAATACATCCTCTCAGACACCCGTGCAAATATTTCTGTAGAATAGGTTCCTAGAAGTGTGATCACTGGATAAAATGGACATGTATTTTCAATTCTGTTAGATAGGCCAAGGGCCTTCTAAAACCTCCTTACCAGTTTATATCATTCTGTTGCCAAGCAAAGAAAGATTCTTTTTTGCTCTGTCATTGTTAACATTTGATATTATTATTAGTTTTCTTTAATTTTTTTTACAAGTTTCTTGGGAAAAAATATAATATTGTTTTAATTCAATTTCCTGAGTACTGGTAACCTCAAGCACATTTATAAGACATATGAGTATTTTGGCCATTTGTGCTTCCTTAAATGTGTGATATAACTCTAACTTAAAACTCTCTAGTCTGGAACCATTTTGGATAGATGTTTATCTTTCTGAATTTTTCGGGTGTTCTTTTTATTATATTTGCCCAGGAAATTACTGATTTCCTCTGGATTTTTTCAATAGATAGACATCTGATTCTGTAAGTTTATATTTGTGTATTTTACTTGTAAAATTTTCTTTATTATCTCTAGTTAGGTCATTTCACTCATTTCTTATGTTGTTTATTAGGACCTCTATCCTTCTTTCCCCCTTAGTCAGACTTTCCAAAGGCTTATCTATTTTATTTATTCCTTTGAATAATGTATTTTGATTTTATTGACTAAGTCCTTTATAGGTATTTTAAATTTGGTTAAATTTATTAATTTTTGAATTTTATCTTTCTAAATAGTAATTTCTGCTGACATGTCCTTTTTAGCCCAAAAGTTAATTAGGAGGATTTTAAGAAATAATTTCAGGTAGATAAGTAGGGGGGTGGGATCAGAGTTGCAGAATTAACCTCTGATTGTTAATTTAACACTTTTTTTTCCGTGTCCTCTGTGGTTCCTATTTTGAATAATTTGCTATGTTTGATTAGATACCAACCTAGTTTTTTTTCCTTCTTTGTAGGTAACCTGTTAATTCTCTCCAAGCATTCTTAGATGCTTCTTGGTATTCATGGCATTTCAGTTTCATTACAATTTGTTTAGATATGTCTGTTTTGCATTTTCTTTGCTTTGCAAACTGAGGACTCTTTGTGCCTTTGTAAAGTTTTGGGGAAATCTACTTCCTTTATGTCTTTAATTATACCTAAATGAAATACACATACACAGTGAACTTCAACAATGATGATAATGCTGCAGGTTGACTTTTATATATAAACCTCTTTGTTCTTCTCAGTTACACTCGAGTGAAATTCTCTGGTAAGCTCTTCTAACACACTCATTTAGTCTTCAGTATTCAGTATTCATTCTGCTCTTCACTTCATTTGTCGAGTTTTATTTTGATGGTCAAAATTTCATTACCAAGATGCAACCAATATCTTCTTATATCACTTTAAAAATATTATTTACATGATTTCAAAAAATGTTTGCCTTATTAACTCTTAATCTTCTGCTTAGTTGTTCTAAGGTGGTGTTATTTGTACTGTTCTTGTTTTTCTTTTAATCTCTTTGTGTAGTTGGTTTACCTTAAACATCTGATAATTCTAGGTTGGCTGTTCATGTTTACATTTGACAGTCCCTATAATCCTACCGTGTTAGTTCACTATACCGCATCACTATTGATTGTGTCCATTGCAGAACGTGTTGCTGGTAAGGACACACTGGGAGTAAGTCAGTAATTACTAGTATTTCCTACCCCCACCGCATTTACCTGGGGTCTAACACCACCTGTACCCCTGCTTACCACATCTAGGGGAGGTGCTGTTGTTTAATCGCTTCAGCCATAATTCTCTGTTTGACATTTGCCCCAGGTCTACCTCCTGTCCATTCCGTGACTCTAAGATTAAAGCAGCCCTGGAACTTCTCCTTCCTTTGTGTACTCTTCTGGATGTGACAGGGCTGTGGTTTCCTCTAGTCATTTTTCCATACATCTGTTCCCATCTGCTTTCTGTTTTATAAGAATTCCTCAACATTTCTGGTCTATTCATGGTGGTGCAATGTCAGGGACTGAGCTACATATAGAAAAGAACTTTGTGATGAAAGTTGTTAAACCCTTATAAAAAGATTTCTTCTGAAAATATTAATAAAGTCCCTTCTGAAGGTAGGAGATGAGTCAGATACCCTATCAGTTCCGGATTTGATTAATTCCCTCCCATAGGGTATATAAAGTATTTCCACAAATCATTTAAAATCTAACTTAAGCAAACAGCTGCAATAATTGAAAAAGCCACATCCCTGTGGATTTGTTTTTATATAACTGGTAAAGATGAGAATAAATTCTGGAAATATGCTATTGACGACACACACTGAGCCATGCCCTGTGTGGCAGCTACTCCTCTGATCTCCATCCTTAAGTGAAACGGCCAAAGACTTCACTTTAGAAGGGACAACCTGCTTGTATTGACTTCCTAAATCCTTTCCATTCTTTGGTTTAGAAAACATTCATTGAACACCTACTATATTAGGCAGAGTCCACAAACAGCCATAACGAACGATGCCAGAATTTCAATGACTTAAAACAATGCAAATCGGGTAGCACCTATGGCTCAAAGGAGTAGGGCTCTGGCCCCATATGCCGGAGGTTACTTACCTGGCAGGGGAGATACCATGATCATGAAGGTGGTTTTCCTAGGGCGAGACTCACCCATTGCCCATATGCCAGAGGTGGTGGATTCAAACCCAGCCCCAGCAAAAACTGCAAAAAAAAAAAAAAAACCAGTGCAAATCTATCTTATGTTCTTGTCACAAAATAGCAGGGAGAGCACTGCTCCTTGCAGAATTCAGAGCCCCAGATTCCTTTTATTTTGTGGTTTGTCTTCTTTGGGGCCTCAATTTAGCCACTGAGGAGAGTGAGGATTGCATGAGAGTTTTAGGGATCTTTCTGTTTTTGTTCTTTTTTTTTCCAGCGAGGCCAGCTATGAAGCTGTGGAAACACAATGCCCATTACTCAGGCTTACCTTCCATTATTCTGAACTCAAGTAAATGGCTATGCTTAAGTCTGAGGGAAGAATAAAAAGTGTAGTCTGGCTGAAGACTCACGGGGAGTGAGACTAACAGTTTCTGTTGCGCCCTCCGTGTGCTCTGCTCTCAAGGGGGCAGATGTGGGAAGGCACAGAAGAGTGGGATGTTTCATCTAAAACTTTCTGGTAACATTTGCTCAGAAGGAAAGTGAGGGTGAGCCCCCCAGCAGTGACAAAGGTGTGGCAATACAAAGAAAGGGGGTGTGACCCAGCAAGGCTGAATGAAAGATCCCTGGAATGGGAAAGGAGGAATAGTGAATGATGAGGCTGGAAAGGCACATGAGAATCAGACCATGAAGGGCTTTATTTTTTTTATCATGTTCATGAATACGTAATAGTTGTGTGAAGGGTTTTGGGATGGCATGCTCAGGATTTTGGATTTATATGTGTGTGTCTGTGTATGCCAAAGGACACTCTCAGAAGTATTTTTAGCGGAGAGAGGCATATTTGTGTTTTTTAAGGTATATTTATTTATCTAACAATTGTTGAGCATTTTTGTGTTTTAGATACTGTGCTTATGGCTAGAATATAAAGCAAAGAACACGTTCCTTACTCTGGTGGTATCATGGAGGGTTCATAGGAGGGAATAGGATTAGAAATACAGAGATCAAATAGAAGCTCCCTTCTTGTTCAAAGTGAAAAGACGTGAGGTCCTGAATGAGCATATGGCAGTGAAAATGGAAAAGAGTGAATGGTTTCTGGAGGTAATTTGTGGAGTAGAATCTGATAGAACTGCTCAGCAATCAGATGTATTATACAGGGATAAGAGTTGAGGGAAAACGTCACAAAGGTTTTCAGTCTAAAAGATTACATGGCTGGCGAACACAGGAAATATCATGGGAAAGGGATCAGATGTGTGGGAAAGATTGTGGGTTCAACCATGGGCATGATTTGAAATATCTATGTGGAAGTGTCCAGGAAATAATTAGAAAAAAGAGTTCCGCTGATGAGGAGAGAGGCCACAGACAGGCATGGCTAGGATGGACATGTAGGCTACGGTTTAGACCTTCCATATACTGTCCAAGAATGCACATACAACTCCCGAGAAATACAGGATGAGTAGAAGAAACAGCACCCAGAAAACTGTCAGAATTAGAGCATTTGAGAAAGATGTGGTTGGTTAACTATTTTTTAAAAGTGGGAAGACGCTAGCAGGATAAAATTGAAATAGCTATTTGGCTGTTTATAAGGTTTTTAGGGACCATTGAAAATGTTGTAGGGGCAAAAGCTGGTGGGAACAGCAGAAGGCAATAATTTGGTTGAAAGAAGAATGAATATTATATGGGATTTGTAAGGTGGAACATCGTGAAAAGTTTGAACTTTAAGAAGCAGAAGGAATCATGGAATGAGCTCTAAAGTGCCAGTGGGTTTACTTTCTGAAACAAGGCAAAAAAGACGTAAGGATTAATGAACATTAAGGTTTGGAGGCACAAGGGAGTCGGTCAGGAGAGCTGTTGGAATCATTGCCATTTGTAGTGGAGAGACGTAGTCAGTTGTAGGAAATAAGAACGAACAGCCCATCTGCGGATGTGTACTGAGGAGCAATCATGGAAGCATCCTTGTTAATTTCTAAATCATTGGTGTTTGGTAGAGCCCATAGATAGCGTTTATGCACTGTAGTTTGTAGGGAGCCTATGCAGCAAAAGTAGAAAAAACAGTCAAATGTCTTAGTAACAACTTGGCAAAACAACAAAGAAATGAGCGTGTTTATAAATATGGAATTGACATGGTTACTTACATTGGTCTCAAAGTTGGGTATGCCAGAGCACCACAGGAACTGTTAGCCTGGGAGAGTCTGGAAAAACTGAGGGACCAGAATTTGTGTACAAAATTAGTTGTCAGCATAAGTACTTTTGGTAAATGATTTTTTTAAATAGTAGATCCTGCTGTAAAATCCAAAGAGGATCCTACCACTTAGTAGTTGTGCCCTTCAGTGTCAAATTTCATAGCACACCAAATAAAATTCAGTATCCCTATCTGCAAAATGGGATTGCCCCCTATTAGAGAACACAAAAGTTTTCAGAATAAATTAGATCATTATCTGAATATCCACGAATCATTCCTTTTTCACACCTAAATCATAATGTCATGAAGCAATCAGAAAAAAAAAAGGAACATTTCTTCCAATTCCCTTCATAATCAACAAGCAGTTTGCCTTACTGACTCGGGTTGAGTGAGTGTTTTCTTCAA
>CAUYQV010117762.1:15000-32916 GCA_963574575.1 Galagoides demidoff
ATCATGCCTTTAATTTGCTATCTGTAATTAGTATAAGTGAAAATTGGCCTTCACGGAGGTTTATATGCATATTGTTGTGAATTACAATGCTTAAAGCAAGATTCAGGCAAATCTTTCTCAGTGAGTTAAACTGATGATCCGTTTGGATTGCCAATCATGTCACTTTACTGGCTAATTTAGCAGAGTAACTCTTTGCTCTTGTGAACATATGCAGAGTTGAAGCCAGATAATGTAAGGCAAAATCTGGACTATGAGCCCTATTTTCTCAATCTGAAAATTGAAATTTTTTCCTTACTACATACATATCTTTTACTATAACAATCAGAAAAAAATTGCACTCCCGGCTCCAAATAGAAGCTGAGATTCAGCTGAACCTCGAATGTTTGAATATGATGGCTTAAGATGCTTAAAGAGCATCCCATCAGAGCCAAGTTCCCAGAGCCCAACCCAAAAAGGAAAAAAATCTTCTGTAGATTTAGGAGGCAGAAGCCTTCAAGTAAATAGGACCGAATTAAAAGTGGATGACTTTTATATGGTATAAAGTAGTCTTCGTATACAGATAAAGTGTTCTTATACATACACGGCATAATGTTCTTACCTGTTGGACTCCTATAAATCGTGACTTAAGGCTCTTGTCCAGGATCAAATAATTTTATACTAAGAAAACAAACAAATTCCAGTGGCAAGAATCTTTGCTGGAATTTTCCTCTTTTGGGTTCCCGAAGTGTACATTTTGTTACACTTTGTTAGTAGAAGCAATCTATCAGATTTTAGTTATGTTTACAGTGTGCCCATAGTACAGATAGGTATAATAGTAGATGCAGAGCAGTCTAAACAAATTATAATCTTTAAGTACGCTGTGCTAATAACATAATGACCCTTACGAAACACTGTGCTGCTGTCAATCACAAATGTAGAACTTAGACCAACACAGTGAAAATATTGCTTATTTTACTTATTAAGTAAAATATACTTTTTTACTTATTTATTATATAAATTATTATATAAATAAATAATTCTATTATAAAATATACATATTACTTATTTTACCTTAGTACTTATTAGCCTAATCTCATGAGTTCAGATCTTAATTGGAGCCATAATCGGTTGAAATAGCACTGATACATGGGAGTAACCACAGACATTGAAAGTGATGGGTACTTTATTTTTATGAAAAGTAATAAAATACTTACCCTATCAAAAGGAACTTTCTAAGCCTTAAGAATACCTCATTACATGTTGGCAATTGATATTTCTAATAGTCTTTTTTCCTTTAAATTAATCTATGTATCCTCAAAATGAATTGTTAACAATTTCTTATGTATAAATACTTGAATATTGTAATTCTCTCTAAAATAATTTTTAATTTAGACTTTTCACTAAGTCAAGCTGACCTTGTGCTTAGCTTGTGACGTTTTATATATAGTACCTTTTCCATTCAATACTAAGAATTGCTAGAAAAGCATTTTCTTTAATCATAGCTGTTTTAATTAGCATCTTTACAAATCTGTCATTCTAACTACAGTATAAACTCCAGGAGTGTAGACGATTTAGTATCTACCACATATGTCATCGTAAAAATTTAAGTTTCTTGAGTTATTGCATTATAGATAAATAAATGAATGACCATTCCCCTTCATTCTTTTAAATCCATACTTAAATGGCTTATCTTGTGCTTGCAATGGATTCTAAATAATCTCATTGAAAGCGTAACCCCAAAACCCAAATTACAACCACATAAAATGAAATTAAGGACTATCAAAATACTATCAATATGTGTTAATATGGATTTATCTTAGCTGAGCTCACTGAATTTTCTGTGTATCCAAAAATCACAAGAAAATTATTAGTACAAATGTTGAAGAATGATTCTACTGGTAAAATATATAGTATTAGTGTATGACACTAATGTCAAAGATAAAAGGTGTGTTTTTTATTCGGTAAGTATCCCTTACTTATTTGTCACAGATAAAAGTAAGTTACTTGCTAGACTCGTTGTTATTGTTGTGGTTGTTGTCGTTGCTTGCTTCCAAAATTTTGTCTGGTAGATTGTCTAGATCCTTGAATGCTATCAAATTAACCTTTCTCTGAAAATGATTAATGTATAACCTACATTTATTTTATTTCACATAATTAGTCTAGCTCCAAATTGAAACCTGATATACATCAGTATGCATCTGTGTATGTATTTCCGTATCTGAAAGAATAATAATCCTTTATTTTCAACGTATAAGCCAGTAGTAATTCACTCTGTCACATCATTTATATAATTCAACTCTTAATTTCGCAGCATGCTGATAGGCAGTACAGGGTTGAAAGCATTGTGAAATGTAGATAAATGTTGTCTACCCAGCTCCTTTTGTCTGCTCTTTGTTATCTCAAAGAAGGTATTATATTAGCATAGCACAATCTGGGCCATGCAAATTCATTGTGACTATTATGTAATCCTCTCCTTTGAGTCTTCTTAAATCAATAACACAATTATGTTTTCCAGTATTGTATCTAAGATAAAAATTAGGCAACACACCAAAACTTGTGTAGGATAACTACTTTACCTTCCACCCTTTCAACAGTGGTACCCCATTTAGAGTGTTTTTCCTAGTCCTTAAATATCTGAGCTGATTTTCCATTTAGTGACTATAACTAGTACATTGGTGATGGGCCCCCTTTCTTGAGCCACTTGCTGACTACTACCCTGTGGTTGAGTTATCTGAAGGTTATATCATCTAGTAAAAGTCAGCTAAATACCTGAAGTTAAGGTTTATAATTTCCCACTTTTTTTCTAATTCTAGATTATATTTTAGGAAATAAATAGTATTAAATCTTTCCATTCTATTTTCCATCTTATTCTTTGACTTAATAACTTGATTTTGACTTCCCCTTTTTCTGTGTATGCATTTGAAAATGTTCTCAACTGTACTCTTAAAATATGTAACTTAAAAATCATATCAACTTCTTGTGGTTTATTTCTGTTAGTAAATGTATTAGCATAACTTCTCAGGTGTTCTGTGTATTTTTATATTCAATTTAGCAGGTATTTAAGTTGCTAATTACATTGTGAGCCCATTTATAAGCATAACAGTCTCTCTTTGCATTTGATTTCTTTCTAATATGAAATTCTTATTGGTGGTATAAGTATAGTAGCTCCTGAATTCTTTTTCCCTTGTGTTTATTCAAAATAGCTCTACCCATCTGCTAGTTTTTTTTTTTTCTTCAAATATTGTTGTTTCCAAAAGTGTTAGAAAGTCCATTCTAAATTATTCATGGAAATGGTGGACAGTGAAACTGTGAACAAAAGATGAAGCAGTTCCAGGGAAGACTTAGAGCAATTCTCAAGTCTCATTTGTTTAAGTTGAAATTCATCCAATCTTTTGCCACAGCTGATTGACAAGAAGTAAAATACACTAGCTTTACTGTTATCTTCTATATCTACATTCCTTTGGTGAATGTGAGGTAAAGAGTACTGGTAACGGCTAGGCAAAGCAGATGTCAGGCAGTTTCCCAAGTACTTTGCTCATTTTAACCCTCCTAATCCTCACGAAGTCTGTGAGGTCTGTGCTGTTGTTATCCCTGTACTGTAGGAAGGATAGGACACTAATGCCCAAGGCCTGATAGCCAGCTGTACAGCTAATACCTGGGGAAGCCGGGATGCAGACTCAGACAGGGTGACTATTGCACATTTCCCCTCTTTAAACAGCCTGCATAAATCACAACTCTTGCAATCAGTGTTCAAAAATAATATGATTCATTCTTTTTCCCGCTATCCTTTGTCTTCCTCTCTGGATATGCATTTGTTTACTGTAAAGTTTTCCTGTCCTCACTTAAATCTGCTTGGCTCCCACTTGGCTTTTGGGACACCCAGCAGGTGGAGTGCACCTCGCAGAGGGACATTTTGTCAGGGTGTCTGTCCTCTTCCCACAACCTCTATCTGCTTTATCACAGACTAGCGGAGCTGTGTAAGGTGCTCTGCCCCTGACCGTCAGAGTCTGGGCAGACCTAAGCATCGGCCTTCTCATGTCCCTTTCACTGAGGTTGTGCCTATCCCAGTGCTTCATGGTTCCTAGTATAAAACACACTTAGCACCAAGTCTCTCAGAGACACAACTGTCATGAGCCCTTTCATTCTTCCACTGCGTTTTATTGCTGAAGACTCGGGGAAGAAGATGAAGCATCCTTCATTCCTTCGGGATGCTTTGAAGCATCCTTTATTTCTTCTGGATAACCCTTTATGAGAAAGTTGAAGTGAAGCTGAAGGGAGAAATTAATAAGTACATGGATATCATTTATGAGTCACTATTTAATAGTGGCATGTTGATCTGAGGTTAGACAGAAGTAAGAGGATTGTCCTTTGTACCCTCCTCCTGAATTGGCTGCCTATTGTAATATGCAATGTTATTTCTTTCTTAGATTGAAACATGCAAAACCAGCCAGACATGGTGGCTCACACCTATAATCCTAGCATTCTAGGAGGCGGAGGCAAGTGGATTGCTTAAGCTCAGGAGTTCAAGACCAGCCTGAACAAGAGGGAGACTCCGTCTCTACTAAAAATAGAAAAACTAGCCAGGTGTCATGGTGGATGCCTATAGTCAGGCTCAAGAGGATTGCTTGAGCCCAGGAATTTGAGGTTGCTGTGAGCTATGATCCCACAGCACTTTACCCAGAGTGATACAATAAGACTATCCTAAAAAAAAAAAATGAATAAAATAACAATAAACAAGGGAAACCACCCCCACCTTCCCACTTTGTCTTCCTTTATTAGGCTGTTCCATTATAAGATTTAAAATACTCCTTTAGGAATTTGGTGTTCCTGTGTATGGATGTAATAGTTCTCCATCTTTTAAAAATACATCTGTATATATAGCCTTGTAACACATTAGCTCCAATATTAGAGTGCCATTTCTATTTTGTTTAACAAGAAAATTAATCTGTTTTGCCTGAATGCATTGCTTTATTGTATTTTTCTCAAGTTCTTATTTAGTTAAAAAAAAAAATCACTTAAGAGCATTCCGTCATTTATCCCAGCCATCTGTCTTCTTTCCCTCAGCAGTGATCTGTCCTTTATAATCCCCTGGATTCCACGTCTCTAAGAACTTGATTGCTACATATTTTTAACCTTTTCCTTGCATATAGTTTCATCTGTGTCCTGTTATACAGCATCAACTATTTTTTTAGTTTCAGTGCTTCTGGTAAATGTGTTCTAATTAATTTTTAACAAAGAAGGAATTTTCCTAATAGCTCAGTAAAAATTGTTTTTGTTTCATATGCATTCAGCTTTACTCTGTATGGATTTAGGAGCTGGTTTATATCACATTTTATTTTCACTAAGATGTTCATGAAATGCAGATATACAAACATTATTAGGGCTCCAGTGGCCAACTATCATTTATTTCCTTAATGTTGTAAACATATTCTGTTCTCTACAAACAGAAATTTCAAGACCAACTTAAAGGTACAGGTTTCCCATTCCATCAGCTATTTCCAGTATAAATCACGCATTATGAAGCTGATGTGCGTAGTGAATCCCCATAGGTGTGCAATCCTAAGGGGAGCCTGGGAGGGCCAGTGCAATCCAGAGAGTGAACTGTGCTTTGCTGCAGATAGCCCTGGCTCCCTCTAGCTAAGTCCCCACTCTGCCATTTTCTGACTCTGTGACTAAATAACTCACTTAATTTTACTGACGCTAAAGTGGGGAATAAAATCTCCCCAGAATCATTATAACAGGAAAGGGCATATAGTATTTACAACAGCACTTCATAACTACATAGTAGTGTGTATAAATGTTCACTATTGTTATTCAGAATTGCAACACACAAGATTCTAATGATTATCCTTTTATCATTCATCTTGTTAGTAACTTTTATCAATTCAAAAGAATATTTACTAATCATTCACGTCATTCAGAGTGGTGCTGTTCTTAGCCACGTGAATGGATCAGTGAAAAAGAAAATCCAAACCCCTGTACTCACAGAATATAATGTTGTAGAAAGTAGAGAGAGACAGAAAATAACCCTGGAAACAAATAATGAAATAAAGGCAGTTGAAATAGAAATTGGTGTTTTCTCGTCCTCTATGACCTTAAATGGCCCCTTTGAACTGACCTTCCCTATCTGTTAATACGTGTGATGATAATCTAGCTACCATCTAAAGATATAGTTGTGACTCAGTATATATAAATTGATTTTACAGATTTTAGAAAGTATTATTTGTTGCTCCTTTTGCATTTTTAGCACAATATTGGGTATTCACCATAAAGCGTACCTTGAGGGAGGCAGAAAGGAAAGATGTGGTTCTCTTTTGCTCCCATGGAACTTACTGTCAATTTAGAAAGTCATGTTTAATGGACTGAAATGGTAGCAAATAGTACGTGAAATCATAATATATTACGATTTATTTATTTAACTACTGCTAGCTAAATTATTTGGAAACTACTAAAACACAAGTTTACATAAAAAGCAAGACATCGGGGTGGCACCTGTGGCTCAAGGAGTAGGGCGCCAGCCCCATATACTGGAGGTGTGTGGGTTCAAACCCGGCCCCGGCCGAAAACTGCAAAAAAAAAAAAAAAAAAAGCAAGACATCATTTTTTCTGTTTTTATTAAATGAAATTTATTGAAAATTCAGAAACTATATTTCATGTGTTTTTTTCCAAGATAAAGCTAAAATTTCTATTTTACTTGAAAGCTTGGGTTTTCTGTGATCTTATAGAAACAATTAAATACTAGAACAGAAGCCAGTCTGCTTGATCATATTGTAATAACTTGTGAGGAAAATTACTTTCTGCAAACATACTTCATGATTTTTTTTTTAAGTTTTTGGTCGAGGCTGGGTTTGAACCCACCACCTCTGGTATGTGGGGCTGGCACCCTACTCCTTTGAGCAACAGGCACTGCCGTACTTCATGTTTTTTCTAAGCTAGCTCTAAGTAACTCGGATATTAAAGCCTATATTCCTTACTTACTTTAAGGAAGTTTCTCTTCCTTAAAGAGAAAATTTTGTTTAAATTTTACTGTCACTAAATATAAATATTTTAAGAAAGAGCAAGAGACTGGTTACTAGAGTATGTTTTTATCTTAGGATAACAGAATCAAGATAACGCTGCTACACTGAGAATCTCAGTTTTCTTTACTGCAGTCACCACCTGAACCTTGCTTGCCCCATACTGTGTCTAGTACATTGTATCCAGTTTGACAGGGGATGACAAGAGAGGAATTCTTTTTTTGTTTACGTTGGAGATGATTTCAGCTGAGTCCTGCTGATTATCTTGGATTTAATAGTTTATAATAAGTTGGAAATGCCCCAAATTGATCCAAAAGTTAGACTATAGTAGGAGAAAACTGAAATTTAAGAAACTCATGTAACAAGAATCATAATTTTAAACTAGAAAGCTGAGCAAAAGATTTGGGCAATGTCAGACGAGAGCCTGAAGTTAGAAGTTTGAAGCCACAGGCCACGGAGTGAGACTACAGGAAGAAAATGCATGAAATGCCAGCCCAGCCCCCAGAGCCTACTGGGTCGTCTTGGCCAAGGGCTCTTTTTGTACCTTCTTCATAAGGCAGAACGGATACCCACGTACTGCCACTGAAGACAAGTGGTCAAGGTGCTGGGTTGTTGAGAGCATCTGTTGAAGTCATGAACCTGGTGATCTGGATTTCAGCAACACTTCAGTGACATTGTGACTTTGGGGCGAGTCACTTTACTTCTATGTCCTTGTTTTCATGTCCCTGGATGAATTGTGAACATTAATGTATGTAAAGTCTTTAACACAGAGCTTAGTGTACACTGACCATTCAATAAAGATTAACTATTGTTGCTAACATTTAGTTAAAAGTAATATTGATGATGATATACCACTGGCTAGGGAAGGAGGAAGAAGGGTAGTGAGATCTGGGCAATCCCTGGTTCCCTCTTAAGGTAATGGTGTCTCTGATTTCAGAGGGAGGAATTCTGCTTGTAACAAAGAAACACTAAAACAGTAATACCTTTATGGTGTGGGTGTTTGTTTTGTTTTTTAAAGAGACAGGGTCCTCTGTCACCCAGGCTAGTGTGCAGTGGGTCAATCATAGATCATTGGAAACTTGAATTCTTTGAACTCAGTCAATCTTCCCACCTCACCCTTTCCATTAGCTAAGACTACTGGTAGGCATCACTGTGCCTAGCTAATTTCTTTTTACTTTTTATGAAGGGTGGGTCTCAATATCGTTGCCTACGCTGTCCTTAAACTCTTGGCCTCATCCTCCCAAAGTGCTGTGATTACAGACATCAGCCACACCATACCCAGCAAATACCTTCACAATCATAAATAACACACAACTGGGATGCCTTCCATGTCTTTTCTGAATACTGATAGTGAATTAGCAGTATTTGCTCTGAATTTAGAAGTTGAGATGACTCAGACTCTCCGAAACTGTAAAAGCCTACTGCAAGACAGCAGCTCTGGTAAGAATTGTTGGAATGGGAGGAAAGGAACGGACTCAGTGGTCTTGTTCAATACTGGTCAACTGAGGTAGCCATTATTGCTGTGATTTGGAAGAAGCCCTTTTGTTTACATAAAATATTTATTTATGTAAACAAAGAGTAAGTCACTCTGTAATCAGTTATTAAATAAGCACCAAAATATAGATCACTGAAAAAGAAAAACCTTCAGCAACAGCACATTCTAAGCCCTTTAGCAATTTTTCTTATGTCTCATGTGTACCCAGTTTTTGTTCCCACCTATCATACCATAGACAAGTTTTTGAAATCAATGTGGTTTTTAAATCCAAGTTATTTTATAATTCTGAGCTAAGGGTGCTTCCTCTTTATTATCTTTTTGGGAACTTTTAGGTCAGAAGTACCACTGACCTGTACCTACTCTGAGGAGTGAAAACAATGTCTTCTCTTGGCAAAATAACCTGAAGTAGCCTCTTATTAGGAAAAAACAAAACTCCCCGCTGCATCCTTTTAACTTCTCTCTAAAGTATCATCTTTAATAAAGTAATATGCGGCACAGAAGAGATATTATACTTTGCAACCCAGTTCACATACGCATATGTACACATAACTGAAAAATAAAATACAAAACAGTACTTAAAACATTAAGTGTTTTTCTATTCTATTGCATCTTAAAACAAAACAAAAAACAACTTATTCATAGGTCATCATCCTCAGTTTTTAAGATACTAGTCTAGAGTAGATTTCTCCTACATTTCTCCCTTACTCAAATCATTCTCATGCCTTAAACATAAAAGCCTGAGAAAATGTCCCATTTTCCCCTATGATTGTAGTTAGACTAAAGATAGCAAATTACTACACATGTTGTTGGAGACTTTTAAGGCAAGATTTTGAGATAAGTCAATATATTGTACTAATAAAGCAATTCAAAAATTAGAAGCAACTAGATTTCTTTAAATTGGCTTTCTGTATGAATGCAATAAATCTTAACTGATTGTGGCTCATTGCCTTAGAAGTAACTGAACTTACAGAGTACATTAAGTGTTCTTACTTAGTACATAATTATCTTTCAGGTCTCTAGTTAATGTAAAATTTACAGTTTTTAAGTTGCATATTATAAGTGTAAGTGATATATTTCTTCACATCTTTGGTTGGAGTTTATTAAGCTAGGTCAGAAGTATCTTCCTCTTTAGCACTATTTAGCAACACGAATCACTAACCACTAATGGAATTCATGTTAATATGAATTTGATAACAAAGCCAAATTTGGTGTTATGATGATTTAGAATATAGGCATACTTCAAAGATTACTGCAGGTCCAGTTACACATCACCACAAAAAGGTGACTATTACAGTAAAGTCGGTTATACTAATTTTATGGTTTCCCTATACAGATATAAGTTGGTTTGTACTATACTGTAGTTCATTAAGCATATAATAGCATTATGTCTAAAAAATTGCATACCTTAATTAAGAAATACTTTATTGCTAAAAAATGCTAATGACCATCTGAGCCTTCAGTAAGTTGTAATCTTTTTGCTGGTAGAAGTCTCTTGCTGATGCCTGCTGATTGAACAGGGTAGTGGTTGCTGAAGGCTACAGTGGCTGTGGCAATTTAAATAAGACAATAATGAAATTTGCCATATCAATCAACTCCTCCTTTCATGAAAGATTTCTCTGTACATGCAGTGCTGCTGGATAACATTTTAACCACAGCAGAATTTCTTTCAGTATTGGAATCAACCTTCCTAAACCCATCAACTAGGTTTATGAAGGATCCAAAGTCCTTTGATGTCTTCCCACAATCTGCACAGTGTCTTCAACATGAGTGGATTCCATCTCAAGAAACTACTTTTTTTGCTCATCCATTAAAAGCAATTCCTTGGTCAGACACCGTAGTTTATACCTGTAATCCTAGCCCTCTAGGAGGCAAGATGGGAGGATCACTTGAGTTTTCAAGTGATTTCAAGAATTCGAGGATTTCAAGATTGACCTAAGCAAGAGCACAACCCTGGCTCTACTAAACATAGAAAAATCAGCAGGATAGAGTAGTGGTACCTGCAATTCCAGCAATTTAGGAGACTGAGGCCGGAGGATTGGTTAAACCCAGGAGATTGAGGTTGCTATAAGCTAAACTGATGCCATGGCACTCTAGCTGGCAGTAACAGTGAGAGACTTTGTCTTTAAAAAAAAAAACAAAAAAAAACCAAGCAACAACTCATGTGTTCCAGTTGGATGGTGAGATAGCAGCCAGTCAGTCACAATGCTAGGCTCCACTTCTAATTCTAATTCTCTTGCTGTTTTCACCACATCTTTTAGTTACTTCCTCCCCTATGGTCTTGAAAACTTCAGAGGCATTCACAAGGGTTGGAATCATCTAATCATCTTCCAAACTCCTGTTAATGTTATTTGACCTCCTCCCATGGATCACATGTTTTCTAAGTGACATCTAGAATGGTGAATCCTTTAAAGAAGGTTTTCTTTTTTTTTAATTTCAGATTAACATAAGGGTACATATGATTAGGTTACATTATTTGTATTTATTAGGTAAAGTCCACGTTGTAATTGAGTCCTTCACCCAGGAGGTGTGTCATATACCCATACATTGTACCCATTAGGTGAGAGCTCACTAAGCCCCCTCACTCCTCTCTCTTCCCTCTCCTTCTTGAATTTAATTGGGTTTTTCTCCTGTGTGGGCATATAGTTGTTCATCTACTAGTTTCACATTTGTATTAAGTACATTGGATACTTGCTTTTCCACTCTTGTGATAATTTACTTAGGAGAGTGTTTTCCAAATCCATCCAAGTAGCCTTCATCTTTATGGCTGAATAGTATCCCATGGTATACATATACCATAGTTTATTTATCCATTCATGGGCTGATGGGCACTTGGGTTGTTTCCACATCTTAGAGATTTTGAATTGAGCTATGATAAACATTCTAGGTAGTTCAAATGTCCTTATGGTAAAATGATTTTTTTTTTCTTCTGGGCAGATACCTAGTAAAAGGATTACAAGGTGCAATGGAAGGTGTACTTTTAGCTCTTTGAGGATTCTCCATACATTTTTCCAAAAAGGCTATATTAGTTTGCAGTCCAACCAGCAGTGTATGAGTGTTCCCTTCTCTCCATACGCATGCCAATGTCTGCAGCTTTGGGACTTCATGATGTGGGACTATTCTTACTGGAGTTAGGTGATATGATATCTCAAGGTGATATCATTGATTTACATTTTTCTGATGATTAGGGATTATGAGAATTTTTTCACGTGTCTGTTGACCATTCATCTGTCTTCCTGGGAAAAGGTTCTTTACAGAAGGTTTCTAGTGGATTTTGCACACATCCATCAGAGGAATCACTATATGGTAGCTGTAGTCTTAAAAAATATATTTATTTCTTAAATAATAAGACTTGAAAGTTAAAATTACTCCTTGACCTATGTGCTGCCAAACGGATGTTGTGTTAACAGACATGAAAAAAAATTCGTCTCCTTGTACATCACCATTAGAACCCTTGGATGTTAGAAGTTTTCTCTCTGGGTGACAGGATTAGATGTATTTCTTTATACTTTCTCTATGTTGTTCACGTTTTCTACAAAATTGATTCGTATTATTTTTATTTAAAATGTAATTGTATTTATAGAGAATACCTCCATGCAAGACAAAATGCAGGATACACATGGTCTTAAGAAACACGTTTTCAAAATAGATTTCAAATAGTATATCAATTCTTCAGTTTAAAAAAGCACTCAGATTAAAATCTGTCAATTTAAAACTTTTGATCCTTATATTTCCCATCTCTAAAAATATATAGATAGATGTAAACTGTTTGGGGGGAGTAAGGCATGAAATCAGTTTCAGAAGAAATATTTCCATAGGACAGCACGGTGAAAAATCATACAGAAAAGTGGTCAAGATCTTGGGTTGTGGAATTGTGCTTAGATGTTAGCTTTGCCAACTTATTAGCTGTGTAACAACTGTATTATTGGTCTTTTCATTAGAATATTGGAACGTCCTGTCTACTTCAGAGGACATACATTTTAAACAATCTAACTGGGGAAAAAAGTCAATCTTTTTTATTGTTTTCCTTTTAAAAGTCTACTTACTCCAAATCTGGATTTTCACTTCTGAGATTATACTGCTTTTAAAATTTTGTTTTTCAATTAGTATACACATAAGTATTTGTGTATAGGTTGTCTTGTATCTTATAACACACAACTAGATGAATTCAGGATATTGCTATGTAGCTGAGTTAGATTCTACTCATGTTGAAGACACTGAACATTGTTGAAGAGACATCAAAGGACTTGCAATACTCCATGATTAGGGTGACCAGACATCCCGCTTTTCAACAATTTGTCTCTCGTCCCACAGTATTTTAAAAAAGTCTCGATTTTTGGAAAGAATGTGCAAACGGGCAGGAGAACAAGAAGGGAATATACAGTTTCCAGTTGCCGTGTGGCTATTTCACCAGAATATGAATTTTATATTATTTTTGTTAATTTTATAATGTTAAACTGTAATAATAACAAATAATTGCTGAGAAGTAATTATCAAGAACTGCTTATCAAAGTTTGCATTGTTGTCAG
The DNA here is from genome assembly GCA_963574575.1 of Galagoides demidoff. Lineage (NCBI taxonomy): Eukaryota > Metazoa > Chordata > Mammalia > Primates > Galagidae > Galagoides > Galagoides demidoff. Next base: position 28,017 of record CAUYQV010117762.1, read on the forward strand.
GCCCTGCCCTGCCCCACCCCATGTTGTCCCGCCTTACCGATGTTAAAATCTGGTCACCCTATCCATGAACCTAGTTGCTAGAGCAGCAGCAGGGTTTGAGAGGACTGATGCCAATACCGAAAGAAGTTCTACTGTGGATAAAATGCTATCCAACAGCACTGCATGGCAGAGAAATCTTTCATGAAAGGAGAAATTAACTGACATGGCAGTCTTCTTTATCCTCTTATTTTAAATTGCCTCAGCCACTATGCCCTTCAGCAACCACTACCCTGATCAGTCAGCAGCCATCAACAAGGCACGACCCTCTACCAGCAAAAAAATTGCCAAGCGCTGAAGACTCAAATGGTTGTTAGCATTTTTTTAGCAACAAAGTATTTTTTAATTAATATAGGTACTTTTTTTAAACATAATGCCCATTTAATAGACCACAGTATATTATAAAAATTACCTATCTATACAGTAGAAAACCACAAAATTAATGTGATTGGCTTTATTGTGATACTCACTTTATTGCGATGGTCTGGAACCAAACTCACACTGTCTCCAAGGTATGCCTGTAATATATGAAGCAATGATAAGAGACAAGGAGAATGGATCACAGTGAAGGCATAGGCTGAGGATTGAGTGTTTTTTATATGCAGTCTTCAAGAAAGGCCTATAATGGGATGACCTTTGAGTAATCTTGAAGTAAGAATATGGAAATCCTTCAAAGTTAATACTTTCTTGGTTTCTTCTTTTTTTAGTAAATCCCCCTCTTATAAATTCTTAAAATTTGAATTGTTTGATGTTGTATCTGTTTGATAATTCTTCAAACTAAGAGATCTATAAAATGGAAATGGTATAAATTATAATTTCTTACTAACAATAGTGAGTTTGTATTACTTAGTACTTTGTCACTCCAACCACTTTAGCATTTTTTCCAAAAGTAGCATTTTCTCTAGAAAATCAAAATCATTTTACATTATTACCAAATTCTATCCCAGATCAATACAGTTATTTTAAAAAGTGGGTTATTCTTTTGGAGAAGTAGCAGCAAATAAGAAAAGATCCTAATTTACCAAAACTGGAAAAATTAAACTCTCAGATGTACTGAATTGAGACAATATTAAACATCATGCAAAAATACAATTAGGGGCCTGGCACGGTGGCTCACGCCTGTAATCCTAGGTCTCTGGGAGGCTGATGCAGGTGGATTGCTTGAGCTCAGGAGTTTGAAACCAGCCTGAGCAAGAGTAAGATGCTGTCTCTAATTAAAAAAAAAAAAAAAAATAGAAAAATGAACTGAGCATTATGACCTGTGTCTGTAGTCCCAGCCACGTGGGCAGCTGAGGCAAGAGGATTGATTGCTGAACCCCAAGAGTTTGAGGTTTCTGTGAGTGATGATGACACCATGGCACTCTACCTAGGCCGACAGAGTAAGACTGTTTCAAAAAAAAAAAGAATTCAGACTACTACTCTTCCTTCCTCCCCCCCAAATTCTTTCTTTCTTTCTTTCTTTCTTTCTTTTTTTTTTTTTTGGAGACTCCGTCTGTCACCCTCAGTAGAGTGCTAGTGGCATCATATCTCACAGCAACCTCAAACTCTTGGGCTCAAGCGATCCTCTTGCCTCAGCCTCCCAAGTAGCTAGGACCACAGGCACCCACCACAACACGTGGTTATTTTTAGAAACAGAGTCTTGCTCTGGCTCAGGCTAGTCTCAAACCTGTGAGCTCAGGCAGTCCACCCACTCGGCCTTCCAGAGTGCTAGGATTACAGGCATGAGCCACTGCACCCATCCTCCCCCCAAATCCTTCAGTTAGTAATCTGCTTGTTTGGACATTCATCTGTCCTGCATGTGCAGTATGTGTGTGTACACACGTACGTCCAGTTTATATGTACTGTGCACATACGCTATACACATAATGAGTAGCGTGTACAGGTATGTCACCTATTGTGAATTATTTTTTGTTGGTAAGTCCAGTCTTATATATCTATCTATACAGATAGGATAATATTGCTTTAATAACCTTTCCTTCTCTTCCCTCTAGTTATTTCCTTTTTAGGAGTAACTTAGACTAATAAGGTCAAAAATATCTGAAGTAGTCAAGAAAGACTAATTGGTAAAAATGATTGTGTCTTACAAATTTGATCAGTATTGTTACAGAAATTCTTTATTTTCTTTTCAAGTTACTATATGAAGTCCTCAGTAATAGTTTATCAATAAGTTGTTTAGTGAAAGAAATGTATCTAGGGAAAGAAGCTGAAAATGGAGAGTGTTATTTGTGTTCATTAACATATAGACGGTCGTTGACCAAAGATAAAAGGGAAAAATTAAGCAGAAGAAACTAACTGACTAAAAGAAACAGAAATTTGTGGAAGATGCCCACATCATGTGCTATTTTATCATTGTGGATTCATTTTTATGTATGTCTTTATTTTTGGAATTTATTAATTTTAAGAGACTTAAAATTGTTTGGAATAATCAAGTTATATCCAATAAATAAAACAAGTAATTGCCTTATGGGCCCAGTCATCAGAAATCCTTGAGTGCTTTTAAATATAGTAGTATATGGATTCCCAGGCCTCCCCCCAGACCAAAAGAATCAGGATGAGGCGAGTGATTGTTATTCGACCTGCCACACAAGCCATGGGTTAGTATTTTAGAGCCTGTGCTCTAAACCATGTATTTTGTAGCTAATAATATCAGATGGTATATTATATTTTTGGCAAATGAGATTGGCTTTAACATATTCAATGCAATCAGTTTCTAAGACACACAATAAACTAATCTTGTCACTTTATAGCATCACTGAATTTTGGTTTTGTTTTTACTTTATTCAAAACCATTTAACCAAGCTTAATAGCCCACCTTGTTCACTAGCTAAGACTCCAAATGTCTAACAATGCTGACAGAAATATTATCCACCCCCAAAGAACTGCGTGAACATGTTTAGATCACAGTAGTCCCTTTTTATCTGCAGTTCCACTTTCCGTAGTTTCATTCATCCACAGTACAGTACAGTAAGATATTTTTTGAGAGAGAGACAAAGAAGGCCACATTCACATAACTTTTATTATAACGTATAGTTATAATTATCCTATTCTTACTGTTAATATCTCACTCTTCCTAATATATAAATTAAACTTTGTCATATGTGTGTATCTACAGAGAAAACATAGTGTACTGTATGTCAGCTTCCACTCTGTCTGCGGTTTCAGGCATCCGCTTGGGTTTGGAACATATCCCCTGGCTATCCTGGGGGACTGCTATGTTCACAAGGTTGTGTGGCAGGCTGTGAAAACCACATTGGGGGCGTGTAGTAGGCTAGGAAATCAGAGTGTCAGAGCAATGTCTACATCATTTTAAATAAGTTGTGTGTGAGGAACAGTGCTATGTGTTTTGGTGTGTTTGAATCTGTCAGGTCAGTTGAGGCCTCATCTCCTCAGCTGAATTCCAGTTGCACGCAGAAACCATGCTTCTCATTCTTCTTTGTGATCTTGGTGTTGGCACAGCACCTTACTCAGAATAGTTACTCCTAATATTTGACGATAATGTTTTTCCGTTAATGATGTCTCTACACCAAGCCCTTTTTACCTGTTACACTTTTGATGAACAGCAGGGACTTTGTTACCAACAGATTTTGAGACAATAGCTATGAAATATTCTTGAAATCTTGATTACCCCTCATTTTCTTTTGATTTTTAAAATTACAGATCTTGCTTCCAGGCTTTCAGTGTTTTTATTCAGAAGAATGTTTTCCTTAGCAAAAGTCGAGGGTCACCAGTGAGCAGCCTCAGGTCTATCCTCCACGGGCATTTCCTTGTGTATATGGACAGTGGTCACCTCGGTGACCAGACCCATTTCCCATAGCTTACAAACCCCACGGGGAAGAACACACTAGAAGTCATACAAGTAGGAGACAGCATTTTTCGCTCCTAAAAATTAAAGTTCTCCATCTGTTCATTTATCTAGATGTAGTAAAATTCTAAGTATAGGTTGAAGAAATTTGTGCTGTGTTAGATGTTTTGGAATCAATTATTTTGGGAAGGTCGTGATATATACCATATACTGATAATGATATGTACTATACTAATAAAAATTATTTTGGATTTTTTTCAAAAGAATAAAAAGCCCTGAAGTTAAGGAGCTCAACCAAGTGAGCATTTTAAAAGTTTGGTTCCTCTTCTAGAGTTATTAATTCTTTATCTGATCATTTAGTGAACCTATAATATAATTTATTTAAGGTCAAAAAGATAATTTTGCAGACTTTTCTTTCATATATGGAAAGGCCAGTGGATATTTTTGTAGGAAAACTTTTTACTTTTGGCTGGAAGTGCTCTGAATGAAAAACTTATTTTTTTCTAATTTTTATATTATCTCTTACATGGAAATTAGGTAAATGATATACACCACTGCCTGCTTATCAGGTAACTGGCATTTGGACATCCCTGTGGAGTCCTGAAACCATATTTAATTGTGTACATTATATGAACTTGGCTATGATTTATTTAACCTCAAGTGTGACTGTCGCATTTGAAGAATACTACCTTAATAACACTTCCACTGTAAAAGAAATAAACATTTTGTGCACTTCTCTAAACTCAGGTTATACTTAAAGTTTATGATGGATTACAGAGTATTATTGGTATGCCTTTAAACATGGTTAATTTATTTTTATGAAGTGACTATCCAGAGGTGTTATAATTCTCATACTCCAGAAGCCACCATTGCAGCTATAGTCACCTAAGAATCACATGAATCTCCAGGGCAAGGGAATAGAGACTCTTTTTTTTTTTTTTTTTTGAGACGGAGCCTCAAGCTATCCCCCTGGGTAGAGTGCCATGGCATCACAGCTCATAGCAACCTCCAACTCCTGGGCTCAAGCGAGTCTCCTGCCTCTGCCTCCCAAGTAGCTGGGAC
>CAUYQV010117763.1:0-35504 GCA_963574575.1 Galagoides demidoff
TAGCATCACAGCTCACAGCAACCTCCAACTCCTGGGCTCAAGTGAGTTTCCTGTCACCACCTCCCAAGTAGCTGGGACCACAGGTGCCCGCCACAACACCTGGCTATTTTTTGGTTGCAGCCGTCATTGTTGTTTGGTGGGCCTGGGCTGGATTCGAACCTGCCACCTTAGGTGTATGTGGCTGGCGCCTTAGCAACTTGAGCCACAGGCGCTGAGCAGAGATTCTTTTTATTTTCCACAGTTCCCACCACTTCCTATTACCATAAGTCTGGTCCATGTCACTCATGTATGGTACCTGCCTTGCCTGGCTGTATGTGAGTTTATAAACTCTGCTATGTATTAAAGAGAGGACCCTCCAGATGGAGATAGACCTGCTTCTTACTTAGTTCAGGCAGGGACATGTCCATCACTATGGAAAATACCAGGAGCTGCTCCCTTCACAGTTTTTTTTTTTTTTTTTTTTTTTTTTTTGTTTTTGGCCAGGGATTGGTTTTAACCCACCACCTCCAGCATATGGGGCCAGTGCCTTACTCTTTTGAGCCACAGGCACTACCCCCCTTCACAGCTCTTGGTGAACCCTGGGCACACTGCTGTAGACTGAATGTGCCCCCCAAGGTCCCAAACCCATATATTGAAGCCCTAACTTCCAGAGTGGCTTCCTTTTGAGACAGGATTGCTAAAGAAGTAATTAGGGTTAAATGAGGTCATAAGGGTGGGCCCCTGATCTGAAGGCATTAGTGTCCTTTGAAGAAACACCAGAGGGCTTGCTTTCCCTCCATACTCACGCACTGAAGAAAGGGCACATTAGGACTCAGCAAGAAGGCAGCTAAGCTCAGAAAGCCAGCAAGGAAAGCCCTCCCCAGAAAACACAGTGGCCTCTCAGAACTTTGATCTTGGACTTCTAGCCTCCAGAATGGTAGGAAATAAATGTCTGTTGTTTAAATCACTTGGTCTGAGGTATTTTGTTATGGCAGACCAAGCTAATTCAAATTATTTACAAATTCTTTCTGTAATTATTCTCACTAGGGAATCATGTCAAATTTGCCAGGCTATAGTTAGCTAAATCCCCCCTGCCACATCTTTTCTTCCTCTTCCTTTTTTTTTTTTTTTTTTTTTTGCAGTTTTTGGTCAGGGCTGGGTTTGAACCACCACCTCTGGTATATGGGTCCGGCGCCCTACCCCTTGAGCCACAGATGCCGCCCCCTCTTAAGCTGTGGTACTTGGTGCCTGTCATCTCCCACATCTCTGCCATCACCCAGGACTACTCAGAGACCACCCCCAGCAGCTGCCTCCATGGTGCTGTAATTTACATAGACCAGCAAGAGACTTGAACACAGAGGGACACTCCATTCTGTGTCTCAAGTCCCTCTACCTGGTGTGGAGTCAGGAGTGGGCGGCAACTCCTGGATTTGATAGCCCCATGAATCAATCCTGTCCCCTAATCAGATGGTTAGATCCCCAGAAGCAGGATGGGTCTGATCTGTCCCTGTGAGTGCAGCCTTGCTTGGCCCTAGAGCAGGTGGCCAGCTCACCAGCTGTCTGTGAAATGAGGGTCGACTGGCTGTGGGACAGGGCTCAGTGAGGTGTGCCTGTGGCCCTTGGCCACAGGTGTTGGAGCTTGAGATGGGCTGTCACTCCCTGCATGAACTCTGCCCCTGCTGCTCTTTCCTGTCTCCCAGCCAGCCGAGGCCAGGGCACCTGACATGGGCTTGGAACCACTGTTTCCTTGGACTTAGTTCCCTTGAGTTCGGCCTTCCTGTTTCCGAAGGTCCAGAGATGACGACCAATGTCCAGCTCATCTGCCAGGGTACTCTCCTGGGAGGCCTCTCTACAGCCCACTCTGAAGGTAGGCAGCCCAAGGCCGCCTACCAAGGACTTTCTTGCTGGCCCCCTTCCCAAGTCAAGAGCTGTTTGGCCTCCTGGTTTCCTTCTGTGTCCTCCCAACTTTCCTAATCCTGCCCTTTTTTGGGTTTTCTCTTTAGAAAATGCCTCCTTCCCCTCTCCTGCCAACATCTGCAAACCTCCCCTCCTCTGGCTCTCTTCTTTTGCTCAGCAACAAGACTGGGTGTGAAGAAGCAAGGGCAGGGCAGGGAAGCTCCAAGTTTTTCCTCTAAAGAAAAGTATGCCGTGGGGATTGGAGGTGGCCCCTCAAGAGGCATGTCCAAAGTCCTGTGTTTCTTTGAAGTCTGTTTTACTTTAAAAGTAGAAGTGAAGTTTATGTTTTACTGTATGATTCCTATTTGTACAAAACCATGTCTGAGTTAAATAAAAATATTTTAAATGACTTATGTTTTGCACTGAATCTATGAAGGGTCTCAGTGAAGGGTCAGCAAGCTTTTCCTGTAAAGGGTTAGACAGTAAATACTTCAGGTTCTGCAGGCCATATGATCTTTGTGACAACTGATACTGTAGAGATAATACCTAAATGAACAGAATGACTGTTTTCCCATAAAACTTTATTTATGGCCACTAGAAGTTTGAATTGGGTATGATTTTTGTGTGCCTGAGACATCCTCCTTCTTTTGCTTTTTCCATTGTTTATAATATAAGGTCCGTTCTTAGCCCATGGGCCACAGCTTGTTGACTCCACCTAGGAAGACAGTACGTCGGGCCTCTGTCTCCATGTGAGAAGCCAAGGCCAGAGCAAGAATGCTAGACCTTGGAATCAGACCCATGTCCACTACTTGCACCACTAAAGGCAGGTGACAACCCACCTAAGCCATGTTTTGGGATGAGCTCATGCATATCAAGGCCTGGCACAGTGGCCTTCAGGGAAGGCCACTAAGTGGTATGGCCAACTTTAGTGATGTGTGTGGTTGAGCTTCCCTGGGGCAAGGAAGGTCACGGTGGGCAGGGTTCGGGGTGGGTGAGCTGTGCGTCCTTCTCCTCTGGGTCAGCTCCCTCCCCTGTGGCCCCCTGTCAGAGCTCCTTCCACCTTCCAAGACCAAATGCTACTTCTCACATGGCCCCTTGGCCCAGGGCTGGTGAGTCTGAGCACCCAGACACCAAGGATGCCCCCAGGCTCAGCACGGATGGGAAGGAAATACATTCCTCCCTGGGTGAACCGTGTCCTACTGGCCACAGAGCTGGCACATCCACGCAGCCCTCCTGCCCTGCCCCTAGTCTGTATTCCATGCTGCTTTACAGAGCTGCACTGCCTGCTCTTGGCCTCAGACTAAAGACACCCATCCTGACTCCCCACTGACCAGCCTGTGGCTCTGGAATCAGTCCTTCTGGGTCCCCAAAGCCCAGCTTTGCTTTTACCAGCTGGATGACTGGGCAAGTTAGCCTCCCTGGGTCTCCATATCCTCACACAGGAGATAACCTCATAGAATTATTGTAGGGGTTGAGAACATGGCCATAAAATACTTGACCAGGGGTGGCGCCTGTGGCTCAAGGGAGTAGGGTGCTGGCCCCATATGCTGGAGTGGCAGGTTCAAACCCAGCCCTGGCCCAAAACTGCAAAAAAAAAAAAAACCTTGAACAAATCCCACTCACAGGAAGTGCCTAGTAAACATGTACGGTCACCACTGAGTAAGGTTACCAGATTAAATACAGGATGTCTGGTTACACTTGAATTCCAGATAATGAAAGTTATTTTAGTGTATGTACCAGAATACTGCATAGGATATACTTACTCTAAAAAATGATTATCTGCAATCCAAATTTAACTGGGTGCCTTTGACCCCTGAATCTAGCACTCCCGCACAAAGTAGGGGCCTACAGGTCCAGAGGCTTCCTGCTCCCCAGGGGCCCCTGCATCCCTACGTCTGCCTGGCGCAGCGGGCTCAGCGCAGGGCAGCTCTTGCTCCTGTGTGTAGGCCAGAATGTGGCCTCACTACGGTACTCTGAGCCCAATCCCAGATCCATTGCAGTAGCCTTGGGGCTTAGAGCAAACTCTTCCTGCCCCTTCCTCCTCCTTGCTTTCCCTCCTTCCTGAGGACCAGTAATCCTCACTGGCTATCCAGCAGACAGACATGTGACTCACAAGAGAATCAGCATGCTGGTGATGGAGGACTTGACACTGATCATTTCAATCAATCCTATTAACAGGCTAGAGGCACAGATTAGAATTATCCCCATTTTATGAATGATGAAATAAGACTTGGAGAAGCGTTCCAAGTGGGTGGTCTCCCTCCTTCTTGTTCCTCCCGTTGTCCTCCAGGGCTTGGGCAGAGCCAGACACCAGGGCTGTCTTGGCAGCACCAATGTGTCACAGCCATGCTCAGTCTCAGTGTTCACATTGACCTCCCATAGGAGCTGGCACTTAATTCACCCCCATCTCATCCCACAGATTATCTTGCTGAGTTTGGATTGTGAGTTCCATAATGCCAGCTACCAGGCAGCCAAGACCCTAATCCCTAGGATAGGTGAACCCCATTTCTGACCGGAGGAAAAAATTTTCTGTGGTTTCCCAGACTAGGCAAATGAACAATATACTTGCAAGAAACCATCTTAAATAATTTGGTGTAAATGAACGATGCCTAAAGTTTTCCAGAGGGTGTGACACTTATTTGAGCGTTCCGTTTTTCCAGAGCCAATTTTTCTGAGTGTAATTTCTTCCCTCGGTTTTGGTCTCTGAGGTAGACAAAAGCCAGAATCGGGGTGCCGTCTCCTTTAGTTGCTGGGATCTGAGGGTCTAGCTCCAGGTCTGCCCACCACTGATGGGAGAGCCTTGGTACCACCTCTGCTGGCTTTCATTAGGCAGATTAGATGCCAGGATCTGTCTACCCAATGCCCAATATGCTGTGAGGACAAATGAGGTCACTACTGATAAACACACACAAAACACTAGCCCCACATACTGGACTAACTATTCTGCCCCTGGATGAGGAGAAGGTATCTACTGGGACAGGTACTTTACTATTTACTCTGCATAAACTACTACTATATCCAGCAGGGTGCCCTAAGTCTTTTTTTTTTCTTCTTTCGAGACAGGGTCCTGTGTTCTCTCTCTCTTGGCCTAGAGTGCTGTGGCATGATTGTAGCTCACAGCATGCTCAAACTCCTGCCTCAGCCTCCCAAGTACCTGGGACGGTAGGTGTGCACCACCAGGCCTGGGTCATTTCCTACTTTTTTTGGTAGGGATGGGGTTTTACCATGTTGCTCAGGCTGGTCTTAAGCTCCTGGTCTCAAGTGATCCTCTCACCTTGGCTTCCGAAATTGTTGGCATTACAGATGTAAGCCACTGTGCCTGGGCTGTTTTGATTAGAGATTTAAAAAGCCAGTAATAATGCATCTCTAATAACAATGCCCCATTCATCCTTCTGATCACGTGTGCATCTGCTGGCTCCTAGTGGGAACCCCCTAAGGTGAGACTAGGTCAGTATCCTGCTCTGTCTGTCCTAAATTGAGGGGTAAGCACCTTCCCACCACTTTCATTGGTAATTTCTGATGTAGCCCTTCCAGAGTTGAGAAGCTGTGCTTCCCAAAGCTAGGAACCACAAAGTTCTCAAAAAGCCTTGAGAATGCCAGTTACCGTGGTGTTTCTGTTTTATGGACCTGCTCTAACCCACGGAAAGCTAGTCCCCATCAGTCCCGTGTGTAATCGGAGGTGGGACTTCTGGTGTGGGGCTAAGTGGTGCTGGTGAGGCACCAGGTGAGAGCACTCAGGCCCTGAGTCTGGGTGGCAGGACGCTTAACTTCCAACTGTGTTCTATGGCGGGTCTTATGCTGATAGGCTGAGGACCCGTCAAGCCAACCTTTACAAATGAATAATGGGCAAGCCCTGGGTAGGGTGCCCAGCAGGGATCAGACGCCTCAGAGAATCAGCAGATGGATTCCTAGAGTGCATGGGCTGCACACATAAAATGCCCAGGCAGCAGGAGACACCCACATGCTACTGAATTCCTCAAATACAAATGTGACTTTTAAACTTTTTTTTTTTTTCTTTTAAATCCAGGATCAAGACCACAGACAATTTATTATGTAAGACATGGGGGTGAAGAATGATCAAGGAAAGTTATGGCTGCGAGTGACATGGAATTAGATGAAAAGGCTCAAGTTTGCTGAAGAGTTTAGATTTGGCTTTTGCTCTTGGAGACGTCAAAATAATCATAAGCAGCAGCACTTATGCCTTACAGAGCAAATAATCCACAGAGTGTCATTTTCATTTTGCAAACAGGGTCACAACAGCAGTCAAATAGAAGCCTAAATACCCAGAGAATTAACATACAGATTTGATAAGATATAACAAGGGGTTGAGCATGCTGGTGGGTTTTGTAAGTCAGATCCACATTGAACCCTGTGACCTACTGGAGGTTATACGTGGAACCCGGGGAAAGCAGCTTTTTCATACAAAACAACAACAACACAACGACAACAAGGAAAACCAGACGCTGCTGGATGTCTATAATACTCGTCTGCAGTAAGGCTTTCAAGATACAGGAATTTTTATAGCATTTGTATTTTAAGGATTTAGGGCAAATACATTTTTTTTTCTACTTGATAAAAAGAAAATTAGTACTTAAAAGGTTCAAAAATATATTGATTGAGTGATTTTTTTACATAAATAAATTATATTGATTTTTAGGATTTAATAGCTGAAAAAACCCTTTCTGCTTCCACTGGAGGCAAAACTGAACAAAAGGTTAGTTAAATAGAGACAGTAGCATTTCTAAGAAATCTGTTGTCAGCATTATAGACCATCTATGCTACACGGATGCCGTTAAATAGGATTTGTTCAACTATCAGATAATTTTCTTCTTCTATGATCAGTTATAGAATTTCTTCTGGCTTATACCTTTGATTCATAAAACTGGGACTCGCCTTTTAAAAAATACATCTGATTGGTTTTTTTTTTTTTTTCCGGTCATGATTTAACAGACTTCTTTGAGATGCTCATTTTTAACATTTACATAATTTATAATCCCAAATGTATAAAAGACAAATGACAAAAGCATCATAAATAAATAATGCAAAATGAAATAGTTATGCCAGACTTTTGGACCTTCCGATAAATTAGCAAAAACTGTAACAGAAAAAGTAAAAAATACAGTAAATCGTGACAACAAAAAAGTGAAACCGGTATGAGGAACACCTGCACCATTTCCAACGGTCCTCGCAGCCCTGTGCCCCTCGAGTACTGACCCATGAGCTCATTCAAGTCTGAGTGCGGACTCCCTGTGAAGATGACCAGCGGAAGGAAGGGGTGGAACGCAAGCGGGAGGGCGAGCCTGCGAGCCGAGCAGGCAAGTGCTGCTCAGGCAGGTTCTTCCCACCTCAGCTCCCTAACGTGGAACGCCGGGGGCAGGAGAGAGAGTAAGGCTGACTTGCAACGCAGTCTTGACTAATTTGGAACTTGGGTCCAACTGTCAGAGATAAGCAGAATAGAGAAATAATGGAGAGAAGAAAATAACTTTTCACAGTTGTATCCTAAAGGGTGGTGCACCAATTTCAACAGCCTGATAGCCTTGATGAGGGGACCCAGCTAGCGTCAAAGTGCTGAGTGACTAACTTCTTGCAGGCTCCACAAAGGGCCTTATTGAAAGCACAGAATAAAACCCCATCAGGTCCTGGTGCTCTTTAGACACAGGGAGGAGGCATATTAGTGGCTAGAGAAGTCTGCAAGTGACTGGGGGCAGAGCGGGGCACGAGCCTGTGCTCAAGGCAGCAGCATGCAGCTCCGCGGTATGTGGCCCTCGCCCACCCGTTGCCAGCAATACTCAAGGTGGGTGAAGGTTTCTCATGGCGAGAGTCGTCTTCTAGCTGAGGGGAGGGATCATGGAATATAAAATAATGCCTCGTCAGTCAGTATGTCTTCTTGCTGCAGGTGTCTGAAAAACCATGAGGGGGGAAATCATACTACGACTAGTAAGGATCTTGTTTTTCACAAAGAAATGGGTATGTGTACTTTCAACCATTAGTTATATGCTTCTGTCTATATTACTTAGTAATCACCATAAAATAGGGAAATATTTTAACTCAAAAATACGTGCCAGCACTTCCTTTCCTGTGCTTTTTGGTTTCCCCGTTACATTCTTCCTATTCAATCCAGCTCATGGGGAAAAGAGCTCTTCTCTGCCTGTTTTTCAGCCCTTCACTGGTAAATTCCTAGACAGCTTTCTTTTGCCATTTTCCTCCTCAAATAAATGGGAAACTTGGAAGAGAAGGGGGTAGGGCGTGTCACCAAGTACTGTATTAACTACGATTGCTGGAATGAACCACTGGATAACAGAATGGGAATTCTGTGCCTCCTAGACTAGGTTGATGACACTTATCTAATGAAGTGGTGAGACCCTGCAACTATCACACCTGTTACCATAGTTCTCAGACAGGAAATTAGGTAGGTAACCTTACTTATGGAAACGTAGGTTCTTATGAAGGTGAAGTGAGGGAAGTAACAAACCTTTATGGGATAAGAAACTTACAAGTCACAATAATTTCTTAAATGAAAAAAGTTCTAATTGGTGTCGTTGTTGGAGTCTTTGAGTGTCCCTTCCCCAGCCTGTGCCACAAGTTCTCTCTCTGGGGGCGCCAGGGCACTGGGCTCGGTGCAGTTCTGATCACTGCCTGGCTCCCTTTCGCAGCTGGGGGCAGGGTCTGGGTTGGGGCTCGGGTTGTCCCCTTTCGTTTTCTTCTTCTTCCGCTTCTGGCTCTCCAGACCTACTATTTCCGAGTGTCTGGCCTGCTGCATGGCCGGCAGAGCCATGCCCATGCCAGGGGAGAGAAACATGGATGGGTAAATGAGTCCCGGAGACACTCCTGGGATGAGAAATGGGTTAAAAGCCACAGGACTACTAGTAGTTATTGCAGGTTCGGACTGATCAGAAAACGGCCCTGGACCAGGCTTGTCTTCAGCTACAGAGTCTGTTTTCCCATCATGGCTATTCGGCTTGTCTTCTGCAGTCTTTTCAGGTGCTGCGGTACCACTTTTCGTTGTGCTTGATAGAGACGCTGGAGCAGTGGAAGTGCAGGTGGTCGCCATGGGTGCATTCAGGAGTCCCCCAACACCGAACATCTGGGGCACAGTGGCCATGCCCGGTAGCATCATGGGCAGCATGCTCAGCGTGCTTTTGACCTCCTCGCCTGTTGGCATTGTGGCGAAGCCAGCCGGGAACCCAACCAGCCCGGTGAGGGGGATGCCTGGCATATTTCTCATGCTCTGAAGTCCTACCAGGTCCATCCCAGCAATCAGTCCATTCATGAACAGCGGCCCCATTCCGGAGGGAGAGTCCGTCACGATGGCGGGACCTTTCAGGAGTTCACTCCGAGGCCTCCTCCCCCTTCTTCGGGAGCCTCCATCTCGAAGGACAGGCTCAGCCAAGGTGTGATTAAACTTATTTTCTGGGAGAAACCCCTAAAAAAGGACAAAGAAATATAAGCTGCTGAAGGTTACTGGATGGCAGGTGGTCAGCTGGGGGTGCTGAATGGGGCTCTGTACTGGCCTAGCCCGGCCCTGCTCTGTGAGGTGTCCCAGTCGGAGAGGGTGCCTCTGGCCCACTGGCCCAGACTCGTGCAGCTATCTGGCCTACCTGTACCTGAAGGGCTTCTTCTCAGCTGCCAAGAGCATTTGATGGCACAGGCACAACCAGGGCACCTGTAACCACCAAACAGTGCTCCCGACATGCTCACTGACAAAAGCATTGTCCGCCCCTGAGAAGCTGGCGGAGAGCCAGGAGCTGGAGACCAGCACTAAAGCTGCCCCAGTCCTAGTACAGACTCCCATGGCTGCAGCGCCTTGACCAATCCCAACATTGGCCCTCCGGTAACACGTAAGATTTTATTGAAACAACAGAAGTGGAGCAGGGCTTTGAAGCCAGATAGATCTGAGCTTAAACCCTGACTCTGCAAACCCCCTGGCTGTGAGAACAAGGCGGGGGCCCATCTTTCAGAGGCACTGAAAGTGTTCAGCACATCAACAACAGCATGTGTACACATTTGCTGAAGAAACAAAGGACTTCTTGAACATTGTAGGGGAACCAATGCCAAAATAAGTGATGCTCTGGTATCCCTTAAGGGAGAGACCCTCTATTTTTCCTATTTGGAGGTCTGACCTCCAAGTTTTTTTCTGGGCTCAAACTACCCTCCCACCTCAGTTTCCCCGAGTAGCTGGGACTGTAAATGTGCCCTACCACACTAGCCCAATTTTCCTGATTAGCAAAGAGCTCTGCAGGAAAGCAGACATGCCCCACAGGGACTGCACTGTGGTAGAGCCTGGGCTGCTACCAGTGCTGCTTATGGGTCATCTGGCTTTGTGCACCGGACGCTTCCCCATCAAGCAGCAAGATGAAAGCCACACAAAGAAAATGGCTGGTCTGACAGCATCAGTGAGCAGGAGGCGATGTGTAGAGAGGACCACGTAGGCAGTAGCTGCACACGCTCCCTCCTCTAAGAACGCCGTCTCTGCTGGGCCATGCAGCTGTGCTGGGCATCTGCTCCCCGGAGCAGGTGAACAAGCCTTTGGTATTATGCTATCTCTGAATTTGCTTCAAAAATGTGAATTATCCCCTTATAAAGAAAGGGAGTGACCTCTCTTGGGACTCAGTGTCTCCAAGCCCCGGGAGGCTGGACAGCCATGTGCTTTTCTCTCTTGCCCTCTGCTCCTCACTGCCACCAGTCAACTTGTCAAGTAGCACACATCCATGACATTAAAAACAAGTAAATTTCCCTTGTGCTGTTCATAGGTCTCAAGTGTTTTCTCCTACAGAAGAATGCTGGGCCATAGCTGCCCTTTCCAAGCCATGCTGGAGTGAAGAGGCCCTCACTGCCCAGGTGTCTCCTTCTATAGTTCCCTGTCACAAAGTAGCGCAGTGCTATTTCACCCACTTTACTCTAATCACAGTGAACTTAGGATGTCCAGAGTGGCCTTGATGAATCCTGAATTACTGGATCCCACTGGGAACACAGGTCACCGTCAGGGCTAGACCGTCTCCACAAGAATTCCCCTGCACTGTCTCCCTGTGAGAGTCTGGAGTGGGTGGGGAGTGGGATCTGACAGTAGCAGCTGCAGGTCTCACTATGAGGCACCAGAAGGGCCAGAGATCCCTCTTTTCAGGACCTGGAGCCCCAAGAGTGTAGAGAAAGAAGTTAGGGAAGCTGAGAATATCTGAGGGCTGAGCCTGGTGATCAGACCTGAGAGCAGTTAAAAATCTCATTATGATATTCCCGAGGACAATACTTTTGAATTCTATTTCAGGTGCTGTGTGGCATTTTCCACTGGTTTCACTGTTCCTCTTTTACCACAATTATTAAAGAAGCAAAATCCTTAGAAAATTCACCATAAGGGGAAGTCAAAGGGTCAGGTGGTACCAGGATCTCGAGTTGTGGTGACACATGTGTGAGGTGGGCCCCCAAACGAGGAGCTTCTCCAGTTCCCATGGTAGTGGGGTGCTGGGCAGCGACAGGACTGGCTGTTCCAGACGGCAATGACAGCAGGGGTGAGAACAGGACTAGCGCCAGCAGAAATGCCAGCTGCCGGGAAAGCAGCACTGACTGTGTTCAGGTGCTAAACTCAAGGCTCCATCAGCATCATCTCAACTAATCGTGTGCATCTCAATGTTTCCCAGTCCCCAGAAAGAGTTATTTTTTGAAGTACCTGTCCTTCATCTACCCAAGAATGTTCAAGAAGAACCAGTTCGTTGGCTCAACACCTGTCGCTCAGCAGCTAGGGTGCCAGCCACAAACACCAAGGCTGGTGGGTTCAAACCCAGCCCGGGCCTGCCAACAATGACAACTACAACCAAAAAACAGCCAGGTGTTGTGCTGGCCGCCCGTAGTCCCACCTACTTGGGAAGCTGAGGCAAGAGAATCACTTAAACCCAAGAGTTTGAGGTGGCTGTGAGCTATGATACCACCGCTCTCTACAGAGGGCGACACAGTGAAACTGTTTCAAAACCCGCCCCCCCCCCAAGTCATGGATGAAAAGCTTTATGATGGCAACTTCGTGACGAAAACTCTCCTCAAAAGCTTTGGTTTAATATCACAGAGCTGGAAGAAAGTCCCCAAACTACAATGTTTGGTCCCTTTTATTTTCACAAAAAGAGGGTCAGGGATTTCCTGGGGACGCAGGTGGTCAGGAACAGAGCAAGTGAGAACCCAGGCCCTGTGGTTCCCAGCCCAGGGCTCTTTCCATACAGTGCCAGACCCCTGCCCCTTCCCAATAAGACCAGCCTTTGGTTTGTCCTGGAGGGTGTTGGGCAATTGCCCACTCTGGCTCTGGGGACAGTCACTTGGGAAGTAATTCCTGGCTGGTTCCTCTTTATTGGGGCCAGACTAAAAGGATAATTTCTCACCAGTTCGTCTTCAGCTGACCAGTGCTAATCACCTCATTCTGGGGCAGCCACCCTGTCTACATCAAGCAGCTTCAGGCCCTTGCTGGCATGACAGCTTGGCTCAGGGCCTGACTGGGTAACCACAACTCAACCACAAGGCCTTTTGGAGCTGTCTTTCCACAGCCCACCCACAACCAAGAGCCAAACAAAGGTGGTAGGGAGTGTCTTTCTCTTTCACACCCACAAATGTTCCCTTGTAACTCTCCCTCTAATTCTCCAGTTGAGAGGCACATGTTCCATCTTGGAAGTCTTCTTTTGGGAAGAAAACAAACCCAGAATTTAGTGGTCGTCTTCTTATTTTCAGGTAATCTGCTATGAATCAGATCCTCATTAACATGCTTTATTTTTATTTTATTTTTTTTGAGACAGAGTCTCACTACATTGCCCTCAGTAGAGTGCAATGGTATCACAGCTCACAGCAACCTCAAACTCTTGGGCTTAAGCGATTTTCTTGCCTCAGCCTCCCAAGTAGTTGGGACTATAGGGGCCCACCACAACGCTCAGCTATTTTTTGTTGTTGTTGCAATTATTGCTGTTTAGCTGGCCTGGGCCAGGTTTGAACCCGCCAACTTCGGTGTATGTGGTTGGCGCTGCAACCACTGTGCTACGGGCACTGAGCCTAACCTGCTATTTTGAGTCTCATCATCTAGGACCAGCCTGTGCCCCCCGCTGGCCTCCCAGGCCCTGCCCACTAAGCGCAAGAAGCACTCCACAGGCCTCTGAATGCCCTAAAGCATCCTTTCCCTGCCTTTGCTGAGAACCACCTGAGAAGGCCAGGTTCATAGCTGGCCTTCTTTTCCCTTCAAATCTGGAGAGGAGCAGCAGCAGAAAGGCCCAGGGGGTAGGTGACGACTCCGTCACCCACAGCACAGCGGGAGGAGCACTGGCACAGGAAGTCGGCGCTAACCACTTCCTGTAGAGGAGAGTCGCCCAGCCACCAGCTGCTGCCCACCCCAGGCAGGTGCCCCTCCCGCACTCAGCGACCACACACAGAGGCCACGGCGGGCTTTGGCAGCTCTCCCTCCTGGTAATTATACCCTGGAAGCAAACCTGCTTCCTCTTCCAGGGACAGAGGGAGCAAGGAAAAGGCGACTCCTTGTGCTCAGGCAGCACTGGAGGCAAATCTGCTCTGCTAACTGACGGCACAGGTATCCAGCCCGAGAAGAGCAGCTCCGTCAACACGTGCTCGGAGCTGTTCCAACTCTAAAACTTCACTCCTGGGTGGAGTTAACACAAAGCCGTGATGACTTCCTTTCTCCTCCCAGGAAGGTCAGTAGGTTCATCCAACAAATATTCACTGGGTGAAAAGAGAACCAAACCAAATGTAATGCGTGGAGCCTCATTTAAAAATCCTAAAACCAAAACAAAATAAAAAAGAACAAAATTCAGCTCTGAAAAGACATTTTGGGGAATACTGGTAGAATCTGGATTAGATACTATTGATATGCATGTGTGATAACGGCGGTAATTATCTAGGAAAAGTTCTTACAAGATGCATGCTGATGTACTCAAAGGATGTGTCATGTCAAATAAACGGTTTCTTTTCTTTTTTTTGAGACAGAATCTCACTATGTCACCCTTGGTAGAGTGTGGTTGCGTCACAGCTCATAGCAACTGCGAACTCTTGGGCTTAAGCGATTCTCTTGCTCAGCTTCCCAAGTAGCTGGGACTACAGGCATCCTCCACAACGCCCGGCTTATTTTTTTGTTGTAGTCGTTATTGTTGTTCAGCAGGCCTGGGCTGGGTTCAAACTCGCCAGCCTTGGTGCATGTGGCTAGTGCCGTAACCATTGTGCTACAGGCGCCGAGCCAACTGTCTTTATTTGATAAAATAAAATATATATACATGTGTAACTTATATAAGCTATATTGTGTGTGTGTGTGTGTGTACACGTGTATCTAATGAGCAACTGTCCTGTACTGGGCACTGTGAAATTGAATCCCATGGCCTCACGTGCAGCCTGTGCTATGCTAGGTCTGTGCACCCTGACTGCCAAACCACAAGACAAGCAGCAGAGGGGCCTTGTGAGCTCTAAGGAAGAAAGGAAGAGTTCCTTGTGGGACTAAAAGAAAGGGTAGGTGGGTAGGTGACCAGATGTTTGGTTCCCTTCAAATTAATTGGCTGAAATCCTCCCCCCAGTGTGATGGTAATAAGACATGGGGCTTGGGGGCAAATGTAGGTCACAGGGGCTGAGCCCTGTCGAATAGGATCAGTGACCTTGTGAGAGCTTGGTCCTCTTGTTCTCTATGTGAAGACATAGTGAGAAGTCATCTGTCCATGCAGAACAGGCCCTCCCCAGATACTGACTTTGCTGGTACCTTCTTCTTGGGCTTCTGGCCTCCAGAGCTATGAGAAGCAAATTTATCGTGTTTATAATTCCCCCACTCCTCCAGCCTGGTGGCCTGAACAGACGAAGAGTTTCTAAGGGAAGAAAGAAGAGTATGGTACACCCCAGAAGGCCAGTGTCCAGCAGGACGGTGCGGGAGACACACTAGCCCCTCCCGCTGGGAGGCTGAGCAGCCCCAACCAGGCGCCCAAGTGCTTCCTGCTCTTTCCTTACTGCAGGAAGAGTCTCCAAGCCATGAGTGTGTTTATTTAACAAAGGAGGGAAACACATCTCTGGGAAGAGGTTGGCTGCTAGGACAGCTCAGAAATGGGTTTTCTGGCAAGGGGTCAACGTCTGCAGGGGAGGGGTGAACACTGATTTCCAGGGAACATGAGGGAAATTGTTAGACATGGTGAAAGAAATGAGAAAGCCAAGGGCGAAACCATGTGGTTTCTTTGACATGTCTCTAAAGGCGGAGCTCAGAGATTACAAACAAGCAAGAACTGGAGGCCTTTCCTTGTCCACTCATGTAGCTGAGACACTCTGTGCTGAGACAAAAGAAGAAAGCGGGAGGCCGTGATGGGGTGAGGAGCCCACGGGATCAGACAGAACCTGAACCAGCTGGTACCGCACCCTAAGAAAAGGGTGGAAGGCACATTTTCTGGGACTAAAACGAGAAAAAAGACAAAGGGCAGCTTTTCCAACGTGACAGAGTACCTATGGCCCAGGTCCCCTCCGAAGGGCTGTGTAGTGGATAGGCATGAGGACAGCTGTCACTTGTGAGCGGCTAGACAAGTGATAATCCAGGTGACAAATTCAGTCACGAGTTGCTTGAGAACATTAGGTACTCTTTCTGCACAAGAGGAAAACTAGGCTGGGCAGTCTTTTGGAGCTAAAAAAAGAAACCACATATCGGCAATCCCACCAAGAAGGGAGTTCCTTCTCAAGGAAGGATAGAGCTGGCAGAGTACTTAAGAGAGGGTAGTCAGGAAAGCGTGAGTCTACGGAACACCCTGGGAAGAGCAGATGTCTCCATGAGGACCTTCAGATGCTCCCTGTTTGGGCAGGATGCACTGTCAGGAGGTTCAGAGCACATTTATGTATAATCTGCACAAGCACAACACATTTTCAAGTTGGAATGTTGTTACTGCCCCCTAGAGGTTATGACTTTTCTAGCCCAAATTTGTACTCATCTGCAAACTATAATTAACTCAGATTCGTTATCCTTGAAGTATTCTGCCGATGCCTTTGAAGTCCCTTCCAGGCTCATGGTTCTATAATAGGAAAAGGGCAGTGGTCAGAGTCAGCTGTTTTTCATGGCCAAAGACTAGGAAGAAATGTCTTAAATGGCAGTCAGGATTAGGAAATAAAACTTCTAATAATGAGGTTTGTTAAACACTGGAAACAAGACTCCCGACAAAAGTTAAGGTTTCCTTTCCCTTGTATAAAAGCTTTGCTTTTATTTTGTGGTTTAATAAATAATTTTGGAAAACAAATGACCACTGGGAGTCTCCCAGTGTGCAAAAACGCCACTGCACCCTTTCTCAGCATTTATCAACTTCCTGTGTGGGTCTCTCGTCCTCTTGAAAGGGGTCACCCAAGGCTTTGTCTCAAGTGTGCAAGGTCTGGCTCACCTGGGACACTCCTCTTGGCCCCATGCTCACGGCCCTTTTCCTTACCCTCAGTCCCGGCTCCTTGGGGACAGCAGGAACCCCCTCTTCCCCACTCAGAGAGCTGATGTCTAATTTTCCAGGTTCTTTACAGCGTGGCCTCCTCTGCTTTGGTTTGTCTGAAAAATTCTAGGAGGCAAATGGAGACTACAATTATAAAACATTCTGTTACAGATCTGATAAGAGTGGTGCTTTCCCACTGGTTTTGCTATTTTTCTCATTAGTGGCCTTCTGCCGAGGACCTGGCCAGGTTAGGCTGAAAGAAATAGTGACCCAGGCCCACTTAGGCTTCCACTCAAGTCCACGTTCAGCTGGAAAACAGGCTGTGTGGGCCCCAGCCCTGCAGACCACAACACCTGAGCTGCTCGCTTGGGTACTGCTAATCCCTAGCTACCTCCTCTGTATTGTATTGTTTTCTGCGATTCACCTCCACTTCGACTTGCCTGGCTGGTCCTGCCTATCACTGGAGGGTGTGCATCTGTGAAAGTGTTGTCCTTTCCCGCGCACTCTTTACCCACATATCTTATTAGCATAGAGGTGCACTCAGCACAAAGATGGTGGTAGGGTAGATGAACAAGTAAGAAAAGAAAAACCAAAAGCAGTATCAGATGCTCTCCTAAACAATTCTGATATGAAGAATTCAGGGCAAAGGCAGTAAGATGACTGGAAGGAAACAGCCTAAAGCAACAGCTGCAGAGCTTACGGTAGCGTCCCCTGCCCCAAAGTAGTAACATTAACTTTTCAGCAAGGGGCAGAGCTTATGCAATGTAAAGATTTCCCCGTGTGGCAATTTTTGCACAAACTGGGGACCAAACTAATTAGGCAGATTCTAAGATCTTGGATGTCTACATTCTGGCACAGTGTTCTGACATGACTGTCATTTCTATTACTGGAGAATTTAACTATACTCTGTCACCCAGGCTACAGCACAGTGGTATCAGCCTAGCTCACTACAACCCAAACTCTTGGGTTCAAGTAATCTTCCTGCTCCAGCCTCCTGAGTAGCTGGGATTAGGTAATTTTTCTACTTTCTATTTTCTTTTCTATTTTTAGTCTCACTCTTACTTAGGCTAGTCACAAACTCCTGAGCTCAAGCATCTCCAGCCTCAACCTCCCAGAGACCTAGGATGACAGGTGTGAGCCACCGCAACCCAGCCAAAACAAAAAAAC
The DNA here is from genome assembly GCA_963574575.1 of Galagoides demidoff. Taxonomy (NCBI): domain Eukaryota; kingdom Metazoa; phylum Chordata; class Mammalia; order Primates; family Galagidae; genus Galagoides; species Galagoides demidoff. The sequence goes on from CAUYQV010117763.1 coordinate 17,439, forward strand.
CTTTAAGATGCTATTCTTAGAACATTTCTCCCAAACAGCTCCCAACTTTCTAGTTCTCTCAGCATGCTTCTATCAAAAACAGCAACAAATTAGCAGAAAGTAAACAGTTTTCTCAGACAGTACCAACAGACACTTACTGCTCCAAAGCCAGGAACTTCTAAGGAGTAGTCAGCCTGCTGCCTCAGCCAGTCCAGCAGACTCTTGCTGGGAACAGCTTTCTCGCCTTGGTTGCCAGCTGTTGCGGCTGGCTCAGGGGCCGGGGTAGCAGGCCCTGGCCCTTCTGGTTGTGTTGTACTCAGGGTGGCCTGTCCGGGGTCTTCATGGACTTCCTGGATGATGAAAAAAATGATTATGTGTCGTTAATCACGACCAAACAAAAACTACTTTCTAGGAAAACATAAGGTGTTCCTGGAATCTTTCCATCTCCACCCTAACAATACTGAGCTGGGCTGCTTGAATGAGAATTCTTCTACACACATCAAGAATTCTACACACGCTCCTGACCTGAGCAGGAGCTCCTGCCATATTACCTGACTGCACGTCCTCCGCCTCCACCCCGCCCCATCTACTTGGCAAACTTTAACCCCATCCTGACTGCTGGGATTCGGCAGGACATTCTGCCTGTCCCAGGCAGTACTGGCCACTGCAGCTCCTGCCTCGCCAGCACTGTGGTCACAGCTCTCTCAGGCATGGAAGATGCCACTCTGCAACTGACTGCAACTCTCCTACTCATCCCCTGGAGTTTGAGTGTGTGTCTTACTCAGCTCTGTAATGAGGTCTACTGATAAAAAACAGTGTCAGTACTAAATAAGCATCTGCACAAATAATTTTTAAAAATACTCTAAGGCCAAGGGAAAAATTTTTTTATTAGTCATTTCATTGGAATTCTATGATCATTATAGAGAAACCAGGGATTTGCACTTCTAGAAAATATAACAAACTTCTCAAAAGCTTGTAGGATTGAGCAAGAAAAGAACCTGCCACTTTAGCTCCCCAAATGATATGGAAAGTCTAAGAAGAATTCATATCCCAAACGATACACCTTAGGAGTAAAGCTCTCAGCACCTACAAAAGAAGGCTCTTGGTTTGGTTTCCTTCTCTGCCACTTACTAGCTGGATAATATTGGTTAAATTATTTAATGCTTGAAAGCCTCAGTTTCCTCATCTATAAAATGGGAATAATGGCTGATTACATGGCTCACACCTGTAATTCTAGTACTCAGGGCCCAATGGGGCAGACGAGGCTGAGGTGGGAGGATCCCTTGAGTTCAGGGATTCAAGATCCTGTTTCTATTAAAAATAGAAAAATTTGGGCAGCACCTGTGGCTCAAAGGGTAGGGTGCCGGTCCCATATGCAGGAGGTGGCCGGTTAAAACCCAGCCCTGGCCCAAAACCCCCCCCCCCAAAAAAAAAATAGAAAAATTAGCCAGGCATCTGGAGGGCACCTGTAGTCCCAGGTATCGGAAAGCTGAGGCAGGATTTCTTGAGCCCAGGAGTTTGAGGTTGCTGTGAACTGGGCTGACACCAAAGCACTTTATCCTAGGGCAACAGAGTGAGACTCTGTTTCAAAATAGAAAAAGGAATAAAAAAATCTATCTTCACTAGGTTGTTGTGAGAAGCAAACAGTAGTAGTCATGTAAAACCTGTATTATGACCACATAATACAAGTACCATGTGCCTACCATATAGTAGGTGCTCAATTATTAGTGCAATTATTATTACAGCAATATGATAATAGCTATAATAATTGGCTATCATTATTCCTTTTAAAGTAAGAAAACAGGCTGGGTATGGTGGCTCATGCCTATAATCCTAGCACTTTGGAAGGCCAAGGCAGGTGAATTGACTGAGTTCATGAGTTTAAGACCAGACTAAGCAAGAGTGAGATCCCGTCTCTAAGAATAGCTGGGTGTGTGGCAGGTGCCTGTAGTCCCAGCTACTGGGGAGGCTGAGGCAAAAAGATCACTTGAGCCTAAGAGTTTGAGGTTGCTGTGAGCTATGACACGATGGCACTCTGCCAAGGGTGACTAAGTGAGACTGTCTCCAAAAAATAAAACAAAACAAAAAACAAAATGAGATCCCTGTTTTGAAGCTCCAAATCTAATAAATGGGAAAAACCAAAATATAACATCAAAATAATCTAAAGGGTATCTCTCGAGGCCAGGCATGGTGGCTCATGCTGGAAATCCTAGCACTCTGGGAAGCCAAGGAAGATGGATTGCCTGAGCTCAAGACTTCGAGACCAACCTGAGCCAGAGCGAGAACCCATCTCTAAAAACAGCTAGGTGTTGTGGCAGATGCCTGTAGTCACAGCTACTTGGGAGCCTGAGGCAAGACAATCACTTGAGCCCAGAAGTTTGAGGTTGCTGTGAGCTATGACACCATGGCACTCTATCCAGGGTGACAAAGTGAGACTCTGTCTCAAAAAAAAGAAAGCAAAGCAAAGCAGGGGTGGGGAGGAGCTCTCTGGGCCAGCTATATAATTTCTGACCCCTGCTATTGTTTACAATGATCTCCTCTGAGTTTAGAACATAATGCCTCAGCAGGATCTCTGGGAATCCTCCAGCTGCCTCACTTTACAGAGGAGTGATACGAGACTCAGTGGCAGGCTGATGCTGCCCAGCTCCACGGTTCAGGCAGCCCTGGCTCCTGTTCCTTCTTCCACCCCCAGCCCCTGCAGACATGCAGCTGCAGCTCAACCCTGCCATCTTGCTCTGCCTGGTCAGTCACCAGTGGCTCTTCTAAAACCATGAAGAGGGATCTGGGCTGTTCCCACTAGAAATGGTGAGACCTCCTGGCTCATTTCTCCAGATTGTAAACAGATCAGGGACATTAATGGGAAAAGATGAAGGGCATCTTATAATGAGAGAAAGCAGGACAATTGAAATAGGGATAAAAGATCCATTAACCAAAATATTTTGTGTGTGATGAAGGGTTTGTTTCTCAGTGTAGAAAGGTCAACGTCTTTACATAATGCCCCAAACACCCACCAAGATTCCTGCCTGAAGGGTCTGCTCCTTCAAGAAGATGAGGTCCATCCCTCCTTCTGCATGTCTCCGCCTCCCTCTCCGCCTCCTCGAGGCTGCATCATCTCTTCTAAGGCTGCCGTTGACAATCTGTCCGGTCACTGGATGGATCAGGCCAGCTTGCAGAATTCCAGACAAATCCATGCCAAGGGCTCCTTGAAGTGAACTGATAGCTCCAATCTTCGGTGTGCTGGTGCTCACTGGGAAAGGGGATGTGGCTCCTGGGGACCCATCCGAGGAGCACGAGAGATCTATCGCTGACTCCCCATGCCAGCCATTGAGGACGATGGGGGGGTGCCCGTGGGCGGCAGAGAACTGCTCCAGGCTGCGAGCCTTTGTATCCCTCTCCACCTCAAACTCGAAGGGACGTCTGTGCTTCTGTTCATCCTTTGTGAACACTGGAGTTAAGAAACTCTCCTGTGAACACACAAGTGGCAAGAGAGGTGTGAGCACCACTTGGTCTGAGCGCCAGCTCTATCTTCAGGCCCGATGACCAGGGCCTCCTACTATTCTCACTCGTCTTTTTAGAAGTTCTTCTGACTCAAGCCTCGAACTTTCGTGCCAAATCACTTGGACAGCTTGTTAAAATGCAGATCCTACTTCATTGGGCCCGAGAAGAGCCTGAGAATCTGCTTTTTAAATAAGTTTCTAGGTGTTGCTAAAGCTGCTTATTCACGAACTGTACTTGGAGCTACAAGATATAACTCAGGGATTCTGAGTCTCGGCTACACACTGGAAACACCAGGGAAATTAAAAATACCCCAATGCCCAGGCCACAGTCCAGACCAATTAAATCAGAATCATTAGCTTTTCAAGGTTTCCCTCCAATGTGCAGAGTGAGAACCTGTGTGTTAAAAATGTTTCTCAAAAAAACCTATCACTTACCACAAACATGCCCACCTGTGCTTCATTCTATCAGCCTGTCTTCTCAGTTTGACAAGGGTTGAACGTGCTGCCCCATACACGCTCCCTTCCCTCATACACTTATTAGTCATGGAGCCATCTCTGCCCAGTCTTTTTCTGTCTAGTGTCTGGATTTTCCCTTCATCAGTTTCTTGCTCTGCATATCACTCTAGATGGGATGCAAAACACTGCATTTTCCTGCTCCAAAGCTCTTACTAGGTCCCCACTGCCTGTAGAATAAAACCTGAATTCTTCAATTAACACTAATGGCTCAAGCCTGTAATCCTAAGCACTTGGGAGGCTGAGGCAGGCAGACTGCTTGAGGCCAGAAGTTCAAGATAAGCCTGAGCAAGAATGAGTTGTGGTCTCTACAAAAAACAGAAAAACAGAAAAATTGGCCAGCTGTGGTGGCTCACACCTGTAATCCTAGCACTCTGGGAGGCCGAGGCAGGTGGATTGCTTGAGCTCAGGAGTTTGAGACCAGCCTGAGCAAGAGTAAGACCCCCATCTCTAAAAAATAGTAAAACTGAGGCAAGACAATTGCTTGAGCCCAGGAGTTTGAGGTTGCTGTGAGTTATAATGCCATGGCACTCTACCAAGGGCAACAAAGTGAGACTGTCTCAAAAAAAAAAAAAAAAGAAAAAGAGAGTGGCACCTGTGGCTCAAAGGAGTAAGGCAGTGGCCCCATATGCCAGAGGTGGCGGGTTCAAACCCGGCCCGGGCCAAAACTGGAAGAAAAAAAAAATTAGCCAGGTGCCATGGCCCATGTCTAAAGTCCCCAGTTACTCGGGAGGCTGGGGCAGGAGGATTGCTTGAGCCCAGGAGTTTGAAGTTGCAGTGAGCCATGATGCTGCCAATGCATTCTGCCCAGGGTGACAGAAAGAGACTCTCAGCTCCTCCCTGCCCAAACCCAAAACACCCCAAACACTAATGGATTGACAAAACTCCCCTATCCATTAAGTAAGTTTTTTTTGTTTTTTTTGTTTTTTTTGAGACAGAGTCTCACTATGTTTCCCTTGGTAGAGTGCTGTGGCATCACAGCTCACAGAAACCTCTTGAGCTTAAGTGATTCTCTTGCCTCAGCCTCCCAAGCAGCTGGGACTACAGGAGCCCAACTATTTTTGTTGTTGTTGTTGTAGTTGTCATTGTTGTTTGGCAGGCCCAGGCTGGGTTCGAACCTGTCAGCTCTGGTGTTACGTGGCTGGCGCCCTAGTCGCTTGAGCTATAGGTGCCACGCCCATCCAGTAAATACCTGTTGAATAAATCAACTCAATCAAGAAGTGGGAAGTGCCCACCGTTCTTTGTTTTGTAGTCGACACCATCCTTACTGCCTCACCTTCTGAATCTGGGCTGCCAATGCCGCACCATTGCTGAAGCTGTGCTCTGCTGCTTCTGGCTCTGAGAGGATGCTTCGAGAACCAGCACTGCTGGTTAATACTGGGGTGGGCAGGGTACCCAAGGGCTCATACTGCTGGCTGGAGGGCCACTTCCCCTTTAATACTACGTGGCAGATATTATCTAGGCGGTTAATTATCACACGATCCTAGAAAAAAAGCACAACAGCTCTGAGGAATAAGTACCAAGTTATCCAAATTTACAAAGTCCCTTGAGATCAAGGGTCAAGTTTTCTCACCAGAAAGAGCTGATTAGAAAACAGCACACTCTAACATACTCACTCGATAAACCTTAAAATAAAATTCAGTCTGCACGATGAAATTTAAAGCCATAGGGCTATAAATATGAGAACTGCTGGACACTTTTATGCTAATTAGTCATGTGTACATAGATCTTTGAATATTCAAATGTTACATATTAGTATCTTTTAAAGAGATTAAACATTTCTCCAGGTCTGTTGCTCAGAAATACTCTAAAAGTTTTAAAATAAAGGATTCAAAGCGGAGAATGCTTTAGAGGGAAAATGCAAGCTCTGAAAGTACCTTTGGCCATTCAGAGAAGGAATAGAGGGTTTTCTCCTGTAGCAGCTGGGCAATCGTGGGGGCCCGCACCTCCTGCAGCTCATCCCCGGTGTCCCCAGCCATGCCTGACGCCGAGCTCTTGCTCTCCTCCTCAGAGTATTTCCCTGGATAATCTGGGAAGAGACAGAAGTAATCTGAGATGTCAGGACATCCAATCTGTCTCTTCTTTTTGCTGTTTTAATTAGCTTATTTCATGCTAATTTATTTTAAAATTGCATACTAATTACCATACCTTGTATTTCTAGGAGAACCATAAAGGTAAAACCCTGCTCTGGGGCTACCAAGGCAAATCCTCTAGTGAGAGTCTGTACTCACACCTCAGGAACAAAAAAGAAAGGAGATTCTTTTCTCATATACACAACTAAGAACAGATGAATGACCACAAAGAGACATTCTTACTTACTGTAGTAAACAAGCGGAAATTGCATAACATAATACTTTAATACAGTTAAAGGGACAGTCTGTGAAATATGAGACGTAATACAGCAAGAGGGTGTTAGTAATGAGGAAAGCTAGAAAGTCATGAAACTTACAACAAAGGAAAAATAGGTCTGATTCAGGAAAACAATGATGCAAAGAAACTTCAGAACATTTCAACTGCTTCATTAATGTAAAGAAACAGAAAAACAACTCATTCTTTCAAGCTTCACTGCTGGTGAAAGTTTAGTACCAATGTGAAAGGGATCTTCAAAGATCCACTTAGTGGTAATTAACAAGGAGTGAAGCGCCCAAGGCAGGAAAAGCTGGGAACCCTTTTCTGGTGAAATGACAAAGAATATCGTCTAAAACATGAACATTCTACTTTTGAAGGTACAGAAAGTCTCCTACAGAGCTATAGAGACCCCTTCCCACAAACAAGACTTTGCAAGGTAGGCCTATTGCACTCAAGCTAAGCAAGGCAGATGTTGCCCCGGCCCTCAAGGTTCTTACAGTCTCATGAGGGAAGACAGCCAGGAAGGCAGTGCTGATAAAAGAATAACTCAAACTATTAAGCTGTGGCAAGTGCCATAAAGGGGAATCAGAAGGAGAATCAGAAGGAAGACCCACTCAGGTGGGCTGGGAGAGGGACCTCTCAGAGGAGTGAACACCCAGGAAGGTGAAGGGGCAAGGGAAGGGCATTCCCGACAAGCCACGGAACTACATGATGGCCAGGAACAAAGTACAAAACTTAGGGGTAGAAGTTACCTAGATCATGCTGGTCCTGCAGGCTCAGACAGAAAATTTGAGTTTTATTCTAGATTCAACAGGGAGTACCACTGAGAGGTTTTAAACGAAGGAGTTGGATTTAAGTTTTATGAAAAAGCTTATGGCTCGGCGCCTGTGGCTCAAGTGGCTAAGGTGCCAGCCACATACACCTAAGGTGGCAGGTTCAAGTCCAGCCCGGGCCGCCAAACAACAATGACGGCTGCAACCAAAAAACAGCCAAGTGTTGGGGCGGGTGCCTGTGGGTCCCAGCTACTTGGGAGGCTGAGGCAGGAGACTTGCTTGAGCCCAGGAGTTGGAGGTTGCTGTGAGCTGTGATGCCACAGCACTCTACCCAGGGGACAGCTTGAGGCTCTGTCTCAAAAAAAAAAAAAAAAAAAAAGAAAAAGAAAAAGAAAAAGCTTAAAACTTTGTGAGAGAGAAAACCCTGGAGAAAGAGCCAGGGCACCCAGGGCTGGTCCTGACTGGCATTGCCCTCTCTACTCACCCATCCCACACCCCATGCGTACAGCATCCTCTTCAGGGCACACAGAAGCGCTTTTAAAAGCAGCACGTGGGTGCACGATGCTCGCTAAAGCTTTCCAGGGCCACTGCTGCCTTCACCCTCACTTAGCTAGGCTTATGCTGCTCCCAAAGATGTCTATTGGGAACATTTCTTCCTCTCTAAACCGTACCTATCTTTTACCCTGTTCTCATTTTGATTGTCTAGGTTTTCAAGGCTGATTATTGGATGATTTTTCCTACAATAGAGCTCAAAAAGCAATCTGGGTTATAGAATTCCACACATTGCAGTGCCCTGTCACAGCCTGGAGAGAGGTGGCCTGACCACGGCTGTAGACTGGGGTTTGGAGTTGACTGGGGCTGTAATTCGACTAAGCAGCTTTCTCCTTTTTTGAGAGAGGGTCTTGCTCTGTTGTCTAAACAGCAGTGGTGCAATCCTAGCTCATTATAACCTCAAACTCCTACGCTCAAGTAAACCTCCTGCCTCATCCTCCCAAGTAGCTGAAGTACAGGCATGTGCCACCATATCTGGCTAACTTTTTCTATTTTTTTCATAGAGACGGTCTTGCTCTATAGTCCAGGTTAGTCTTGAACCCCTGGCCTCAATGGAGCCTCCTGCCTCAGCCTTACAAGGTGCTAAGCTTACAGGCATGAGCCACTACACTTGGCAAGCTGCATTCAGTTCAGCTTCTTGGTTCTTACCTTGGCTAGCGTGTAAATTTTAATTTGGGTTCAGAAGCCTTTCCCAAAATAGTCAATAATCATAATGACTAAAGCCAAGAAGGGTAAGTTTAAAAAGAAAAAGAAGGCAGATGCCTCAGGGGAGCTGAGCTTAGCTCTTCTGCTTCCTTCCTCAACACAGAACCACTGCCCCAGAAAGGGGAGCCTGTGCCTGTCCACACCCCCGAGTCTCATACCCAGCAGTGCACCAGCATGGACAGCATTGTTTTCTGGTTTTCTTGTGATAATGACAAGGATACATGGAACTATTTCTGTTTACCCTAACTGCCCTCATGGATCTGAAAAAATAAAAACAGGTAAAACTCATTAGGTGTTGCTGGGCAGGAACCCTAATCACTGTCTGCGTATTATTCCCGCAAAGCATGAAGAATCTCAGGGTCACCTGGATTCTTTTAACAACACTTAAAATTCCTTCTAACTTGAACCGTTATTTAAGATTTCCCTATTTAAAATGATCAAATCTACTTATTTTTCGTTGTAAATTCTGTTATGTCTGTTTCTGTTGAGTTCTTGGACGGAATCTAAACCAAATGCAGTGACACGAAACCACAGGGTCCTGCTGGTGACATGAACAAAGGGAGCTTTCTCTGCTCACCGTAAGAAAGAAAAGATTTATATATGTTTTGTTGAGTTAGTAAAAAATTAACTGCATGTGTGCTAAGTTGCAGGTTACTGATGTTCCAAGGCTGTTCTACTTTAGCATTCTGAAGCACCTTCTCTAGTGGAGGGGGAACTCCTTCCCCTGGGTGCCACTCCAGCCTCTGCTGTGCAAAGGCACTCAGCCCCTCCCCACTCACTCAGATGATGGAGCGAAGGTGCCTCGACTGTCCACAGTCATTCTCAATCTCCAACAATGGCCCCAGTTAATAAGCTGCTCTGTCTTTGGCTTAAAATACACAGTGAGGGTAGGTAGGTCTGTTTTAGAAGCCATGAAACTATTGAACACCCCTCTCCCCAAGCTCCCTGTCATGTGAGAACTGGTTTATCCAGACCAACACGAGATCCTACATCCTGTACCTTGACTGTGGCAGTTTCCGTCTCTATCATAATCATCTTTATTCTCAAAATCCAAGTCTTCTGATTTGAGCTCACTTCCTTCAAGAAGATATGTGGGGAAACCCTTTCTCCCCTCTGTGCTTTCTTTCCAAGGGTCTTTCAAAAGCTCCTGCTTCACTTTGAACGGTTCTGATGGAACAGCAGTGGGCTCCCCCTCCAAGGTAATGCTATTGGTATTGCTTTTGTAAAGGTCTGGGCTATAACCCTCAGGTTTCTCCACTTCAAATTCATTCTTGAGGCTGCGCGTCCATCTCCCCATGTGTTTGCAGTGACACTGATAGGCGGCTGGAGGGAAAGCCCTCTGCGGTCCAGGAGTCTGGGTTACCACCTCCAGGCTTCCTTTCTTGGCTTCACTGAAATGGAAGCCTCGGCTCTCTTCCCGTGGGATGTTAGTAGCGGGCTCGGTGAGATGCAAGACCTCTGGCCTTTCCCTCATGCCTGCTGCCACAGACAAGCTTTCCTCCTCATTTTCCTCCTCTTCCTCCTCCTCATCACTGTGGTTCTGGCTCAAAACCAATTTACTTTCTAAGGTTTTGTTTTCTAATAAATCAATTAATTGCTGATCTGCTGACAGGTTTCTTTTGGAGTCACAGACACTAAGATTGCACATATCTACAAACCCGCTTTCGCCTCCTGGGTCCAGGGAAGGGGAAGCTAAGCACTTGGCTTCTAGCTGCCCGATGCTTTCAGGTCTGGGCCCCGCCACACTGCAGCAGAGGTCCCCTTCCTCTAAAGTAGACAACAATAAATGTTTTCCATTTTTAATGTTCACTTGAGCTACTCTAGCTTCTAAGCTACCCAAAAAAGAGGGGCCTGAAGGTACTTCTGCCTCCTGGTCACCAGGATGGCAGGTCTCCTCTGGGCTTCCCGAGACTGCAGCGGCATCTCTTCTGGACTCCGCACTGGTGCTTGGGCTCTCCTGCAAAGAGTCTGAGTCTTGGCCGAGGACCTTCTTACCATACAGCACGCTGTCCAAGGTCTCGGGCAGCAGACTTTCATCATGGCTGATGGAAATGACGTTCTGAACATTAGAAATCAAATTTTCACAAGTCATATCAGACAGACCAAGATGATCATCTCTGCTTTCTATTTTCCCTCGATTCTCAGGTTCATTTTCGAGGGACTCCGAAGTCCTATTCATTTGAGTATACGTCAGAGATTCATATAATTTGGAATTGGTCTGGTAAAGGCAACAGAGACTTCCTGGTGCCTGAGTGTCAGATCTTTTATGCTGGGCATAGTTCCTATAGGCATCCAGGAAGGACAGCTGGGGGTCGTTCATGATGTAACAGTCAGTCCGGTTCAGCCCGTGTTTGGCGGTGCCGATGAGCAGGTCTCGGTCGTGCTTCCCACACTCCCACCACACTGGGAGGTAGAGGCTGGGCCTGCACAGCTGGAGGCGTTCATGCAGCTGAGGACACTTGAGCACTTGCTCCCGGACCTTCCGTAAGAGTTCAATGCGGTACAGAGTTCTAGCTGCCCGTTCCTCAGTGATGGGTTCAATGTAGATGGTGGCATCGGGGGGACCTGGACAGGAAAGGAAACACAGGATCTATCACTTAAGATGGCCCTTAGAGACGCCCTGCCACCTAAACCCTCTTATCTTTGGTCTTACAGTTTAACTCCTGGCTCCTCAGCATGGCAGTTTTAGGTGTGTGGGAAACTAAAAGAGAATGAAAGGTTTTTATGAGACAAGGACACAGTCAGGGAAGGTGAAAGAGGAGCATGAAAACTCTAGTTCTGGAAATAATATTAGTTCCTTTAAAGAAGCATGTACTATGTACCCTTGACTAGTCACAAAGTGACTACACTGGTCACTTTATATGTTCCTTAGGATGAGGAAACTGGCCCAGATTGGCTACCTTGCTCAAGGCGGGAGAACCTGGATTTAAATCCAGGTTTTGTTACTATGACTTTGAGGTCCAGATCTTTCCAACATAGCCAACCTCCTGGCCTGAATGAAATGCTTTAACGATGCCACATGGGGGTAGGGGAACAAAGGTTGGAATGTCTTTGCATGCTGTCATTAGCCCTGAACCCTTGCTGGATAGGTTCAGTGTTGGTTTTTGCTTTCCTGAAGTATGGGCACATGTCTACAGCAAGTTTATCTATAATACGAGGCTGAAGGAGACTGGAAAGAAACTGTGACAATGCCAACCAGGAAGAGATTTCTCAAGAGGGCTCTTCTAGATCAGCCATTTATGTTCTATAGTTTGAAGACAATATTTAAAATCATTAAGGTTTAATCTAAGGAAGCAGCAAAATTCAGAGTAGGATAAATCTTGATGTGACTTCAAAAAAAAACTTTTGGGAAAAGTAGTTAATAGTAGTCTTTCAATGTGTCAGTGCAGTTCAAATCTGAATTTCAATTTTTGTTGGAGTTATATTTTTATTTTGGGAGAGATGTTTTAAGAGTGGGAACCCAATTAGAAGTTCGTGAATTTCTAAAAACTTATTTTTTTTTACCTAAATTCCTTGGATAGACTCGACCTTTATAGTTACAGTGAAAGTAACTACGCAATTTGAGAAACCAGCATGATCTTTCTTTGTCTCATCTGACGATATACTGACAAAGCGTTTTCTCACCACTGTCTTTCCACGCAGGCAGACGGCAGACGTTCCGGCACATGGCCACAAAACTATAAAAATAGTGTTCCAGGCTCTCATCTGACTTCTTATCCAAACGGGATATGATACGGAACTGTGTCCAGTCAAAGGTTTTCTTTTCTTGATCATAAACAACACCAAAAGAAGATACTGTTCTATAGAAGTCTGCTTGTTCTCTCCTAGTCCACCTTGAGATTTAAACAGAAAGGGAGAGTGAGCTGTTTTTATTTTTTAAGAAAAGCCAACAACCACTGATTGAATGCCTACTATGTGACAGTCCACGAAGTCAAGAAAGTAGGTGGAACTGTTTGCCTATTTTATTATTTGGGCTGAGAGGCTCATAATGAAAATAGCCTATTATCATACTCTGAAACAGGAAGCTACTTTCAAATCTTCGGCTCTTCCTTCTGATATTTGCCTGCCTGCTATCTCTTGATTAATTTGGGGCATTATCTAGTTATTAACTTCTGCTTATAGAAGATGAAGATTTTCAAAATACTATACATGCTGAAGTATTCTGCCTTATTTTCCTCCCTATATACAATATAGAGTTAGAGAATCCAGGAGAGAACTTCCTGACCATTAGTTTCATCCTCCTAATCTTATAGATGAAGCGACTGCTTTTCTGTAACGTCCTGACTCCCATCCTTTCTGGTTTTATATAGGTGGGCTGCCCACGTCAATTATCTTCTCTCAGACACAAGGGCTCTCTAATCTCTGTATCCTACAGAAGTTAATGACATAGGGAGTTGGATAATTATATGCCACCACAGTCTTTATGAGGGGCTCTGGGGCATGGTACTCTTCACCCCACAGTGAGTCCACCTAGGAATGGAGAGTCGGGTAAGGGGTCAGTGGAAGAGTATGAATCAGGAAAGAAGAGGGTCTGGCTCTTTTCTTTGGAGCTGTGCAAGATGGGAGAAATACTTTCCCTGAAATATCAAATTTCATAAAGTCAGAAAGAGCATGAGAAGTGACTGAATTTGCTATGTGGTCTTCTTTTAATTTACTGGATGTTTCATCAGGATAGAGTGACATCAGAACTCTAACGAATTATTTTTTGGGGTGGCATCATTCCCAGTCTGTGTTGGCCTTCTGTAAGCCTTTTAGTGTAATCTCAAGATGGGCAAGTAATTCCTGGTAATTAACACCTTTCTTCTTGGCTTAGATTTTATGACAGTCATTGCTCTCAAAGGATGAGAACTAAGGATTTATAGCGATTAAATACAACAAGCTTCAGTGTATACTATTCCCTATGTTATTAAAAGACCTAAGAGGGGTCTGAAGTATTCTAGGGTGGTGTTTCTACACCACATCCCCAGGGACTGAGTCTGACTTAGGGATGAGTGTTAAGTTGGAAAACCATAAAAGCCTGGAACTGTGCACGAGGGTGTCCTAAACCTCATCAGAGTCCCATCACCATGACAGCACCTTCACAGGTGAATTCTGGAGATGCCCTAAACTCATGTGGGAACAGAAGTGCACTGGTCTTCCGCTGACTACCTGCTTTACCTTCTGTCACCTCTGCACAGAGGGTAGCTCAGTACGCCCTTCTGGGCGTTGGCTTTTACCTCTTTTGAGCTTCTTTGTTGATGAGGTCCATTTCTGAGGTTCTCCTGAACATTTCTTCCTGAACCCAGTATCCTTGGTTACCTGGTCCCAGAATTTCAGGTCGGCAGAGTTCCTTCCGGTTGCAGCGCTGGTAAATGGTGACCAGACGTCTGAGACGGGCTGTGAGAGCAGATGAAACTGGCCAGGGTGATTTGTCTGGGTCGGAGCCATCCTGGGCTTCAAACATCAGTGAGGATATTAGTATTTACAAAGAGAACTAAAACAGGGGTGAACGTTTTTTGATTTTGTTTAAATAAAAAGAAAGCTGACTCAGTAACTTAATCAAACCAGTTACAGTTTTTTTTTTTTTTCTTGAGACAGAGTCTCACTATGTCACCCTTGGTAGAGTGCTGTGGCGTCACAGCTCACAGCAACCTCAAACTCTTGGGCTTAAGAGATCCTCTTGCCTTAGCCTCCCATGTAGCTGGGACTACAGGCACCCAGCACAACACCTGGCTATATTTTTGTTGCAGTTGTCATTGTTGTTTAGCAGGCCAGGGCCGGGTTCGAACCCACCAGACTTGGTACATGTAGCAGGTGCAGTAACCACTGTGCTACAGGTGCCGAACCTTCTCTTTTGAATTTTAATGCCAAACAGAGAAAGCCAGAGCCATGTGTCCAGGAGGGTTTGATGAAGGTCAATTTACTTGGCTTTTTAAAAGAGCCTCCTTAGAAAATAGCATTTTGGGCTCTGTGCCTATAGCACAGTGGTTATGGAACCAGCCATATGCACAGAGGCTGGTGAGTTCGAACCTGGCCAGGGCCAGCTACACAAGAATGACAACTGCAACAACAAAAAATAGCTGGACATTGTGGCAGGTGCCTGTAGTTCCAGCTACTTGGGAGTCTGAGGCAAGAGAATCGTTTAAGCCCAAGAGACTGAGGTTGCTGTGAGCTGTGACACCATGGCAATCTACCGAGGTTGACACAGTAAGATTCTGTTTCAAAAAGAAAAAGAAAATAGCATTTGGATCACATATAATACTCCAGGATAATAACAAATTGGGACTTTACTTTCATTTGCCTTTAGAAGGATACTGTCTCACCTGCCCGGCTCTCATCCTTCTTTTCACCAAAAATGCCATCGCCGCCTTCACTGGAGCTCTCCTAGGGATAAATGAAGCCATCCCATCAGCAAAACTGTATCTCAGAAGTAACTACCTCGGAAACCCCAAATGCAGAAGGAGTAAGCATGAATAAGAGACACACCCTGCCCATGAACATCTCAAAGGTCAACACAGGACCTGATAAATCAAGTTTGCTTATTCAGTCTTAAAGGAGCCAGAAAGCAGTTTATATAACAAGGTTTTTCCTCCCTCCCTAGAACCTCACAGAATGCTTCAGCCTATGGAGAATCAGCTTAAGGAATGATGAACTGGCATGTTCTCCCTGGCAATTACATTTTACAAGCACTATTTCAGTTGTCAATTTAAATACTTTCTTCACCATTGTCACTGGCAATTTAATACTGTCATTTCAAAAAGGCTGTGCCTGTACTTTTGTTTTTTGCTGTGAAAAAGTGTCACACTTGTGTTCATTATGGTTAACTTACTTCACAGTAACAGACACTATTTTCATAAAATAAGACTGCTCCAGACAAGAGACCTGATGGTACAAAAGCCTAGGAATTTAAAATTAAAATCATGACTTGAGCTCTAAGTGAATCCGGAATAAAATCACAGGCACAGAGCTTGTCCAAATTGGTACATTTGTCAAACTGGCCCTAATGGATTCCTTCATAAACCCCGTGTTGGTCTCAGAAATACAACTTTAAAAACTCCTTATATATATAAATATATAATACAGGCAGGTACTTGAGGGTGGGGGAAGAGAGTGTGCTATTTTTTAACTGGACTCCATTTTTAACACTAAAACTTAAATGTTTTTTGACCAGCATCTTTTGTCCTGAAAAATGGTTCAAAACAACCTCAGAGAGAAAAAGAGTCAGCAAACTGTGGCCTACAGACTGTTTTTGTGTGGCCCTCACGAGAAGAATGGTTCTTGTATTTTTAAAGGTGGAAAAAATATGAGTCAGAGACCGTATATGGCCCCCAAGCCCAAGCTATTCACTATCTGGCCCTTTATGGAAAAACGTTTGCTATGCCTGGCCTGGACCACACCGTACAGCTACACTAGGAATGAATGGACGTGTACGACTGCCGTAGTTAAAATTCAAGACACTTTCTTCAGTCCCTGATACCATGGAAAGACCTAGGAGATAAAACTGTCTAAGAAGGCAAAGAGGAACCAGAGCGTATTTTCCGAACGTATTTCTCTCTTACGCAGAACAAAGGTAACAGCCATTACTGAGAACCATGTGTTATAAGCGCTGCATAAAACCCCCTTCCAGGTTTATCTCACTTAGTTATCCACAACAATCTCAGGAGCTAAAAACTAGTTACTGTCTTCATTTTACAGATGCAGGAAACACTCCCTGGAAAAGTTCAGTAACTTCCCAGGTCACATGGCTAACAAGAGGCAGGGGTGGGATTCTAACGTGGGTAGTGTGATTTGAGAGCAACACTTTCAACCACAGAGGGAAACAAGAGAGTCTTAGAGAGTGAAAACATATTTAGAAGGAGGGTACCAGCCAATCTCCCTTGCCAGGGAGAACTGTCTTCTGCCACGTAGTGCCAATGAAGAGTGGAAACCTCGGGCTGACCTCTGGTACCATGTTGAAGGGGCATTTAATTATGCCATCTCATGCTGTCCTACTATTTTAGGTAATTAAAAAACAAAAAACAACCTACCGTGGCTTATGTACTTTCCTGCCAGAAAGAACCTTTTTGAGTCTCCCCATGGTACCTGTGAATGCTGAAAAGTCTAAGTACAGACACTCCCAGCCGAGAAATGTTGTGTGGCCTAGGAAAAGTGAGCGGCAGGCCCCAGAGCTACGGTGCTTATTCCAACTCCACATTTCAACACACTGGTGGCTGATGTGGGCATCGTCACACCCAAAACCACGGTGTGCTCCAGCTCGACCCATGGCAGGCACACAGCAAGGCAGTGAACACGAACAGCTTTGGGCAAAACTCTGAAGTAAGAGAGCTTCTGGGATTAGAAATATGGTTTCCTATATCCTGTCCTCTCTTGGAGGTACGTCCTGTATCTAGAAATGACATAATACAGATGACCTTGCCTGTCAGCAGCCCTCATGAAAAATGTGTCGGAATTTTGGTTAATGACCAATTTAACTGCAGTGTGTGATGTGCTGGAGCAGAGCAGCTCTGGGCACACAGAAACCCCTGCATCTCAACTACGTAGTCTAACACCACCTCGATTTCTGCTTACAGGAATCAATCTGAAAGAAATGTTCATCTTAGAAGAGGTACGAATCAATCATCTCACAGGAAAAGGCCCCAGAGTGTGCTGACAACAAGAGCGTCAACAGCAAAGAAGGCTGACTGGTTACAACGGGCAATTCCTCCACCTTGAGGACACGTGTGGTTTGGAGTCTAACCGTCCACTGCTTTCTGGCTTGGCAAGTTGCTTTGAACCCTCCTAAGCTCATTTCTGCTTTTGCAGAATGGAGGCAACCCCTACTTTATAGGGTGATCGTGGGGCACAATGAGTAGACGTATGTCAAGTGTTCAACCAAATGTTGGCACAAAGCACATGCCCATCATTGATGACTGGGAAGAGACAATACTGACAAACCGTCCCTCCTACTAGGTACTCAATATTTCTCTCTCTCTCTCTTTTTTTTTTTTTTTGAGACAGAGCCTCAAGCTGCCCCCCTGGGTAGAGTGCTGTGGCATCTCAGCAACCTCCAACTCCTGGGCTCAAGCGAGTCTCCTGCCACCACCTCCCAAGTAGCTGGGACCACAGGCACCTGCCACAACGCCCGGCTATTTTTTGGTTGCAGCCGTCATTGTTGTTTGGCGGGCCCGGGCTAGATTTGAACCCTCCACCTCAGGTGTATGTGGCTGGCGCCTTAGCTGATTGAGCCACAGATGCCGAGCCAATATTTCTACCTTTCAACTGCGGTGCATGCTCTATGGAAGGCTTCATGTTGTAATAAAGTAGCAATAACAACTGAAGTCTACTGAGCCCCATGTCAGTTGCCAGATACTGTACTGAGTATTCTAATATATTTTTTAAATTTATTCATTATAATAACCATTTTAGAGAGGGGGAAATAGTGGAATGGGGAGGTTAAGAATGTTGTCCATGGCTCGGCGCCTGTGGCTCAATTGGCTAAGGCGCCAGCCACATACACCTAAGGTGGCGGGTTCGAATCCCCAGCCGGGGCCCGCCAAACAACAATGATGGCTGCAACCAAAAAATGGCCGGGCGTTGTGATGGGCACCTGTGGTCCCAGCTACTTGGGAGGCGGAGGCAGGAGACTCGCTTGAGCCCAGGAGTTGGAGGTTGCTATGAGCTGTGATGCCATGGCACTCTACCCAGGGGGATAGCTTGAGGCTCTGTCTCAAAAAAAAAAA
>CAUYQV010117771.1:0-11833 GCA_963574575.1 Galagoides demidoff
TTAAAACAATAACTGAGAAAATGACATGAAGGCTGTGTTGATCAGTTTGATGGAAGTATTTTGGATTGCATGTGAAAACCCCACACTGTACCCCAGAAGTGCATTAATGTACATAGTTACCATTCAATTAAAAAAAAAAAACTTAAAGAAAAGATATGAGAGAAGACATCCTTTGTAATCTCAGGAGTAAAGCTTTTAGTCTATCATCATTGATGATGATATTATCTATAAAGCATTTTTTATCAAACTGAGAAACTTCCCTTCTATTTCTAGTTTGCTGAAAGTTGGTTTGTTGTTTTTTTTTTATCTTGAGTGGATATTGAATTTTATACAAAACGTGCATGTTCTGCCTCTATTGAGATAATTTTTTTCTTCAGTTCTTTTTCTGTTAATTGATTTTCAAATATGTATTAACCAACCTTGTATTTCCAAGGTCAGTTATCAGGTGTTTTTAATTTATCTTTTTTTAAATACATATTATCAGATTCTAATCGCTAATATTTTATACAAGAATTTTTATATCTGTGTTCAGGAAGGATATTTGTATGTACTTTTAAAATGTCTTTATGGGTTATTTTTACTGTCTTCATAAAATGAATTGGGAAGATTTGCCTCTTCCTCTATTTTCTGCAAAATTGTCCATTAAGATTGGTGTTATATGTCCCTTAACTGATGGAATTTATCAGTAAAACCATCCTGACCTGGAGTTTACTTAATAAGAAAGTTTTTATTACAAATTCAATCTATCTAATAGGTAAAGGTTTATTAAAATATTCTATTCTTATGTTAGTTTAGGAAAGTTGCTTTTTTTAATGAATTTTTCCATTTTATCTAAAGTGAGGAATTTATTAATATGTATATGTTCCCTAATGACCTTTAAATATCTCTGGGATCTATAGTGATATCCTCTCTTTTCTGAGAGGAATCCTAGTGGATGCCTGAAACCACAATAGTACTGAACTGTATAAACATTAAGTTTTTTTCCTATACATACATATTTATGATAAAGTTTAGTTTCTAAGTTAGGCACAATAAGAAATTAACAACCATAACTAGTATAATTATACAAGATACTATAATAAAATTTATATGTATCTGGCCTCTCTCTCTCTCTCTTTTTCATAATATCTTAATATTTTTAGACCAGTAACTAAAACCACGAAAGCAAAACTGAAGATAAGGAGAGACCATCAGGTATATTACAGGCCCCCAAATACAAGTCTTATCACTTTTGCTTTGAACAATTAAACAATCATATAGCCTTTTAAGAAATTAGAAGAAAAAATATGTTGATCACTTCTAGTTCTCTTCTTTATTTCCTATAGATTTAAGTCTCCATCTGGTATCATCCCTCTTTAGCCTAAAGAATTTTGTATAGCATTGATTTTTTTATTTATTTATTTTATTGAGACAGAGCCTCAGGCTGTCCCCCTGGGTAGAGTGCTGTGGCATCACAGCTCACAGCAACTTCCAACTCCTGGGCTCATGCAAGTCTTCTGCCTCAGCCTTCGAAGTAGCTGGGACCACAAGCGCCCACCACAGCACCCGGCTATTTTTTGGTTGCAGCTATCATTGTTGTTTTGGCGGCCCAGGCTGGATTCGAACCTGCCACGTTAGGTGTATGTGGCTGGTGCCTTAGCCACTTGAGCCACAGGCACTGAGCCTGTATAGCATTTCTTAAAATCTAAGTCTGAGGACAACACATTGTCTTGTTCAGACAAAACTTTGGTTTACATGAAATGTCTTCATTACACTTTCATTTTTTGATAGATATTTTCTCTGACTCTAGAATTCTGGGTCAACTTTTTCTCCAAGACCTTTAAAGATGTTTTTCTATTATCTTCTGGCCAGACAAGAGTCTTCCTTAACCTTCCCAACCCCTGAACCCTCTCTAAGTACCTTCTGACCCTAAGCTATCTCCTCTCATGTGGAGGTAAAAAAAGCACAAAACATTCTCTGATTTCAAATGATTTTCTTAGTTCAGGTATTTAGCAATAGGATTGCTGGGCCAAAGGATTTGGATTTTTTTGTTTGTTTGTTTGTTTGTTTGTTTTTAATTAAATCATAGCTGTGTACATTAATGCAATTATGGCATACAAAGTGCTGGTTTTATATACAATTTGAAATACTTTCATGAAACTGGTTAACATAGCTTTCACCACATTTTCTTAGTGTTAAGACATTTATATTCGACTTAGTAGATTTAATATGTACATGGTGCATTTTACAAGGATTTGGATGTTTTAAGGCTCTGATTGCATATCGAGGAATTGCTTTTTTAAATGATGGGGTGGGGAATATGTGGCCTTCTAGATCCTTGAATGCAGCCTTTTGACCGAATTTAAATTTTGTAGAACAAATCCTTTTAATAAGTTTGGATTCAGTGCAGGGAATGCATTAAGGGATTAAGAAGGCTTCATGTGATCTCAGGGCTGTAGGTTCCTCAGCCCAAAGTAGCGTCTCACTGCTGCCTGAATTTGGATTGCCCAGCTGACCTCTGAGAACCCTTTTGCTCCTTTGAGAGCTGGTCCATTATTCTCCTACAGCTTCTCTGCCTCTAGACCCCTCCACTTATCACTTCTTTCTGTAAAATGGGGATAATACTATTATCTACAAATATAATTAGAGAATCCCTGCCAAGTACTTAGAGCAGTATCTCTCATATGGAAGCTCTTCTACCTACCTGCAAGCTCCCAAGACATCAGGTATTAACTGTACTAATGCTGCTGCTGTTTCTTAGTGTTAAGTGCTCACAGTCCTGGTGTCTGGATCTATACAGAACCAAGAGTAGAGGAACATGAGTTCTAGCTCTTCACACCGTAAGCTTGTGTAAGGTCAGCTGGGTGCTGTGATCTTGTGGTCTCTGAATCAACCCATACAAATGTATGTGCTATTCATTTAAAGTGTGATCTTTCACCTACAATCCATGAAACATTTCAGTCCTTTAGAAAATCAAGGATTGGTGAACCCCTCGAAAGTATACGTTCCCTTCAGAGCCCGTGTGCTTCTTTTAGGAAGAAAGTCCTATCTTTCAGCAAACCCCAGGAAGAGCTCTAGCCCCACCATCTGGGGCCGTCTGGATGGGAGCATGAGCCAGCATCTTGGTGGAGACACTGAGCTCTGCTGGGCTTTTCATTGCTTTATGTTCATCAAACACATGAATAATTCACCTCTTAAGACCTGTTTTGTTGACTCTCCTGCTGTTCTCCGAAACACGCTTTCCCAACTGGTAATTGCCCTCAAACTCCTTGAGAGCTGGCTTCTGCAGCCAAGAGTTTGACTCTCTCTCTCTTTTTTTTTTTTTTGAGACAGAGTCTAACTTTGTCGCCCTTGGTAAAGTGCCATGGCATCACAGATCATAGCGACCTCCAGCAACAATGCCTGGCTATTTTTTTGTTGCAGTTTGGCTGGGCCATTTCGAACCCACCACCCTTAGTATATGGGGCCGGTGCCCTACTCACTGAGCTACAGGCACCACCCTAGAGTTTGAATCTCTTGCTTTGCCATGCTGGCTTCTAAACCTTCTCTGACCTCAAAAGCATCATCGAGCACCTCTTCTGGGTGCTACTATGCTGCATGCTGACATACCTAGGAACAGAGAATGACTGCTCCCTCCTGGGCAGCACCAGTGTAAGAGGTCACTGAGTGAGATGTGGGTGGGAAAAGTAGGGGGAAACAGTGGCAGGCATGGAGGAGGGCCTCCTATTTGGTAGGGCAGATGCTGAGCAGATAGAAAAGCAAGGAATTTTCAGAATATGAAGGAATAAAGGAGGACACTGTGATGAAGAGGCCTGGAGCAGAAGAGAGGTATCTAGCCAGGTGGTCAGGAATGTCGTTACACCCAAGATCTGGAATGGCCAAAAAGGACCTAGTGTTTCACCACCTGGACTAGCAGGGTCACCTGCGCAGCCCCTGTCCACCTTTCACCACCTTGCCAGGACAGTAGCCTTTCTGTCCCATGTGTGCCAGTGTGACAGTATACCAGTCAGAACTGGGATATGCCTCTGTGTACTTGGCCCACTAAGCTGTCATTGAATTTTCCTTATATAACATATTAGGGAGTCTCTTCCAGGAAGTTCTAAAGACGTTTATTGGAACAAAACAGATTTATTAAGAGGATTAGGAGGGCTGAAGGTAAAGCCTTTGTTGAGAAAAGAAGCCAGCATCTGCACACCCCAGGGCCCACCCTGTGCCTGTCCACTGCAGGCCCAGAAACCCCACAGCACATGGACAGTGCTGGTTTTCCAACACATTTTTAGAGGGACCTCCCAGGCTTCAGCTGTTTTAAAATGACAACAGATGTGACTGCCTGGCTGACACAGTGATGCAGCATTTTTATGAGGACCAAGAGCATTCTCATAAAATATACCTCTTTCATGCAAAATGGCCTCATTCTAAATTTTAAGGCAATTGTGTTGTCTCAACTGGCCAAGAACAATAAATAGCTTCGAAGGCCAAAAAACATTACTCTGACCCCAATTTCTGCATTGTCGTTGGAACTGTGCAGCTGTATTTGTTTTTCCTTCAAAGTGAATGTTAAGTGATTCCCCAACCGCAGCCCAGCTTACATAGGATCTACTCCGATTTGCTGCCTCTGACATTTTTGGGACCGCAGATGTTTTCATGTCCAGCTTCAGCATTATTCTAGTCTCTAACTTGGAAACCTTGCTAGGTATATTCACTTTATCCATCTTTGAAGATGGATATATTCAATATTTCTTTATTTTCAATATATAAACCATCCTTTTCTTTCTAAAAATAGAATTCCAAAGGCCCTGGGAGACAGGAACCCTGATGTTCCCAAAAGGCCTGCCCCCGGGCCAGACCATCTGCTGGGCTGGGCCCTATGGTGGGATTTGGGCACAGTATTCACTAGTCACCCCTTGATACATTTCAGCTACCTCCTGCCACATCTCCTTCCATCCAAACCTGGTTTGGACACCCACGGCATGCGGCACCCTGCAGCCAACACCATTCAGAGGGTGTTTAAGATGAGTTTCGTTCCTGTCGGCTTCTGGCAAAGGTTTATAGCACGGATGCTGATCAGCTTGGCAGAGATGGACCTGCAGGTAAGGGCAGTTCCCTTGGAAGAGGGTGCATGGGAGGCCCCACTGAGACCCTTCTCCCAAAGCAATGTCACTGATAGACAGGAGGCAGGCATGGCACGGGCTGCTGGTGGACCCATTTGAACCCTCTGTGAACACCAAATCAGCACCCACCTGGTTTAAACAGACACTCTGTTTTAGAGCAGTGGTTCTAAATATTAGCCTGCCTCAGAATCTCTCAGAGAGTCTTCGATGACACAGATGACTGGGCCCACCCCAGAGGTTCTGATTCAGTCATTGTGGACTGAGGCCAAGAATCTGCATCTCTAACCACTCCCCAGGTGATGCCACTGGGCCAGTGACAATGCTGGGAGAATGATGACTTCGGAGGGTGGTTTTGCCATCCTGGCTGGATGTTAGACTCACCTGGGAGGGACTCTAATTGACACAGTCTACACCCCAGACCAATCAAATCAGAAATTTGGGGTGTGGAACCAGTGCTGGTATTTTTAAGTCTCCTAGATGATCCTGCTGTGCAGGCAGTGGGGGAACCACATATAGAACTTTGGGTGAGTCTGTTAACAATGAAGACCCAGCCTAAGGAGTTACAGAAAGGAGTGCCAGCTGTCAGTCAGCACTGATTTCCATGCAAGACAATGATATAGAGGCAATGTTAGCCTAGAGCAGTGCTTCTCAAAGTAGAGTTCCTAAACCAGCAAAATCAGCTTCACCTGGAAATAGGTGACAAGGCAGATGCTCGAGCCTCACCCCAAACCGACTGCCTCACAAACTTGCAAACTCAGGGTGGAACTCAGCACTGTTTTTCACAAGCCTTCCGGAGGATTCTCATGCGCTCTACAGTTTGTGAGCCCCTGGCATAAACCCTGACTATTGTATCCCTGACTAACTAAATTCTGTATGAGTTTACTTTTGCCACATGCTAATTACAAAGGCCTTATTGAATTAAAACTTCTTGGCTGAATAAAAATGTTCTTTGATCCTCCCATTTTACTGAAATGGTAAGAAAAATAAATGTAAGAGACTGAACAGAAATCAATCATAGCAGTTATGGCCTATGTTGGCAAGGAGGAAGTTTGTTTATAAGGCCCAGAGGGGGAACTGATGGAGGAGAGGGCACAGGTGCTGGCTCTCCTGGGTTCTGAGTCCATCCCTCTTTCCTCCCTTTGAACTCTGCCTCCTACCACTTTCTAAGTGGGAAGGTCACAGAGCACCAGTGTCATGGGAGGCAAGCTCACAAATGGGGACCAGCTGGGCAGCAGCATCCCTCCCTGGAAATTAGGACATAAAACCTATTGCGATTCAGATAGGTGACAAGGGAAAGGAGAAGTCAGTCTCAGAACTAATCAAAGGCATGCAAATTCAGGCAGCAGTGGTTGTCACTTTGGGCCAAGGAACCTGCGGCCCCAAGACCACACATAGCCTTCTCAGTCCCCAAATGCGTTCCCTGGACTGAATCCAAACTTAATAAAAGGATTTGTTCTGTAAAATTTAAATTCAGTCAAAAGGCCACACTGAAGGACCCCAGAAGGCCACATATGACCCCAAAAAGCCACAGGTTCCTGATTCCATCATTTTGTAAAGCAATTCCTCGATATGCAATCAGAGCCTTAAAACATCCAAATCTGGGCAGCGCCTGTGACTCAAAGGAGTAGGGCATCGGCCCCATATGCCGGAGGTGGCGGGGTCAAAACTAACCCTGGCCAAAAACTATAAAAAAAAAAAAAAAGAAAAGAAAAGAAAAAAAAATCCAAATCCTTTGTCCCAGCAATCCTATTGCTAAATACCTGAACTAAGAAAACTATTTGAAATCAGAGAATATTTTGTGCTTTTTTACAGAAAATTACCTGGTATTTTTAAACATCCAGGAGAAGGCCATTGTCTCAGGAACTTACTATACTTAATAGAATATTAAGCTTCAGAGAAATTTCTCTTTGAAGAAATTTAATAGCATTTTTAATAGCATATGAAAAGTGAAGTTTTTAAAAGTATACACAATTAGAAATATAATATGGCTTCAGCTTTTCTTTACACATATGCATAGATGGGGAAAAAAAAACCAGGAACAATATACAAAGTATACCAAAATCTTAATGCTCCCTCTCCTTGGTGTTAAATTGGTGTTTTATTTTCTCTGTATTTTTCTTTCTTTCTTTTTTTTTTTTTTTTTTTTTGAGACGGAGCCTCAAGCTATCCCCCTGGGTAGAGTGCCATGGCATCACAGCTCACAGCTCATAGCAACCTCCAACTCCTGGGCTCAAGCGAGTCTCCTGCCTCCGCCTCCCAAGCAGCTGGGACCACAGGCGCCCGCCAC
The DNA here is from genome assembly GCA_963574575.1 of Galagoides demidoff. NCBI lineage: Eukaryota > Metazoa > Chordata > Mammalia > Primates > Galagidae > Galagoides > Galagoides demidoff. The sequence goes on from CAUYQV010117771.1 coordinate 7,378, forward strand.
AACGCCCAGCCATTTTTTGGTTGCAGCCGTCATTGTTGTTTGGTGGGCCGGGCTGGGGATTCAAACCCGCCACCTTAGGTGTACGTGGCTGGCACCTTAGCCGATTGAGCCACAGGCGCTGAGCCTTTCTCTGTATTTTTCATGCTTTCTAGCATGTATTTTTGCTTGTAAAGTAGGGAAGGGAAAAAAATTTTAAAAGAAAAGCCTATTTTTAGTTCTTTGGAAAAGATGTCGCATAATGTAGCATTTAACTGGGCAGCGAGTATGGCCAGGGAGCAGGGGTGGGAAGGCGGTAGTCATTTATAAAATGGGACCTGGCCAGGCCTCTTTAGAGCTCTGCTCAGGCCCCGAGGAGCCTGGAATACTTAAGCAGAGTTTTTTTCTCTGTCTTTCAGCTTTTTGAAAACAAGAAGAATACTAAAAGCAGGAACAGGAAAGTTACCATTTACAGTTTTACAGGAAACCAGAGAAATCGCTGTAGTACATTCAGAGTGAAAAGAAATCAGACCATCTATTGGCAGGAAGGTCTCCTGGTTACTTTTGACGGGGGCTACCTCAGGTAGGAACCCATCTGCCTGGGTGAGTGATTCCAGGGGCCACCTCCATAGGATGCCTCCTCCCCTTAGTATCCAGAATTCTTCTGAGAGCCACTTGTCATGGTGGCTCCCCAGAAATGCAGGACTTTCCTATGAAGTGAGTGTCCCAGAGGAAGTTCCCATCTCCTCTCCCTCCTATGCTTACCTTGCAGGACAGGAAAGATGAGGACAGATGAGGTGAACAAAGGGAAATGGGTCATCTCTGAGTTCAGGAGGGACCCCTCAGGCACTTCCCATGGTCACTTAGGTGGGCCCTGGAGGGACTGTGCAGCCATGCAGCACCTCCTTGTTCTGAGAGAAGAAGGGGTGGGGGGTGTTCAGGCTCCCAGGCTCCTATCTCCCACTGCTATGTAATCAGATATCTAACTCAGCTCTCTGTTCCCTTTTATTTTTGTTTTATGAGAGAGACATAAAGTCAGCTCAACAGATTTCATGAATGATAAACACCTAAGACTGTTTTAATATTCACAATGAATTTTGTTTTTTGAGTTAGAGTCTCAAGCCTTGGGGTGACATGGCCTAACAGCTCACAGCAACCTCAAACTCTTGGGCTTAAGCAATTCTCTTGCCTCAGCTGCCCAAGTAGCTGGGACTACAAGGTGCCCACCACAACGCCTGGCTATTTTTGTTGTTGTTGTTGTTATTACAGTTGCCATTATTGTTTTAGCTGGCCGGGGCCAGGTTTAAACCGGCCAGCCTCGGCGTATGTGGCTGGCACCCTACCCACTGAGCTACAGGCACCACCTCACAATGAATTTTTAAAAGTATTCTTCAGCTCTATGAGAAGAGAAGAGGGAAATGGAAAAGATTACTCTTTGGAAGGCCTGATTTAGGTCACTCTTGGGGCCTGGGGCTCCCACGTAAATGTTTTCACTTAAAGCCACAGTTGCTGCTTGACAAATGCAGAACAGAGGGGTTTGGAGACACAAAGGGATCCCCGAGGGCCACACCTGGGGGTCAGATCCTAGCCTGAACTCCCCTTACTGCAGAGCATTCCTCATGTCCCCTCACCATGCTGGGGGACAGGCACAGGGGAGACAGGGAGGTCATCCCCCTCATCCTCCCTGACCCCAGCCGGCCCACCACATGCTGCTTTCTGCATTGCAGTGTGGAATCATCTGACGTGAACTGGAAAAAGAAAAAAAGCGGAGGCATAAAAATCATTTGCCAGTCAGAAATGAGGGACTTCTCAGCAATGGCTTTTATCACGGACCACATCAATTCCTTGATTGATCAGTGGTTTCCTGGTAAGAGAAGATCCTGGAACTAAGCTTTTATTCATGCTAATATCACTTTAGGAATCAGGTGGTAGGCTACTTCTTTGGTGGAAGAGAAGTCCCACTGGGGTTTCAACCCGAGAAAACCGGGGGAGAAGGATCTTCACAGCTCTTTGCTGGGTGTCCTGGCCCCAGGGGAGTCCAGCTCTGGGCATGGGCAGGAAGTGCTGTGGGAAAGACATGGGCTTGGACCCCACAGAGAGTGTGCCAGGGCTTGGCAGCTGCTTACACCCATTGTATGGGCAGAAAGGTGACCAGGCCTGGTCCTAGGAGATGCTCAGTGTGAGCCTCATAGTGTCTGTTTACACAGTGAGGGCAGTGTAGCTGAAGTTTGGGGGGGAGTCGGCAGATGGAGAATTATCTTTGTGCCGGGTTGGGGAGGAAGGGGAGCTGCAGCTGCCAGGAGGCCTTGTTATCCTTCCCTGCCACCCCACCCCACCCATCCCAACAATGATCAGATTGCCCACACAGTACTCCTTGGATCAGTTTCTGCATTGCAGTTCACCCAAAGAAAATACTTTTTGAAGTGAAGTTGCTGAGGTCCCTGGGTTGTTTTGCTGCTGGGCTGGAGGCAGCCCCCCAGAGCAGCCTGCAGGGAAAAGGCTGTCTGGGGCTAAATGGGTCAGGCAGCTGTGGGGAGGAGGCTGCCCAGGGAGCCCTTGGCCCCTAAAGGCTGGAGGCCAAGCCAACAGAGAGCAGGTGTGGAATCCCAGCACCTCCCACCTGAAAGCTTAGGTGAAGGCCATCCAGTGTGTGAGCTGGGGGGGGACCCCAGGCCTATATGAACCCTTCTGGGTACTTTGTGGATCCCCACCAAGTGTTTCCCCATGTAGCAGAATGGGCAGTTTGACCCGTGAGAGAGAAAGGACTCTGCTGAGCCTCTCCTGAGCCTCTCCCAGCAGGAGGCCTAACACACAGGACTACAGATGTCAGATGTGCCCAGAATGTTCTAGGCATCCACCTCCAATCCTGCACAAAACAGGCTGCTGGCCTGCCCTGAGGTACCTCCACAGGGTGCCTTGGAGGGTGTCTCTCTGCTCCTCCCATCAGAGGTGTGCAGGGGAGCCCATGCCCAGTGACTGGGTTTGTCTGTCATAATTTGTACTCATCTCCCCACCCCCTTGCATTGCTCTTCATAGTAGTCACAAGCCTTATGTTTCTAATTTTAAGACTGTCCCCTTACACACCAACTGTGGTTGAGTTGTTGGAATGTAGCTCAGACCCAGCCTGTAGTGACTTATAGGGGCCCAGCCAGGCAGAGGGGAGCAGCACCCTCCTCTCACTCCTGTCTGCCAGGCTACTCAGGGTCCAGACACTTAAGCGAGTCTCAGGCCACCCCCCCCAGTCCCCACCTGAATCCTCCCTGTGTGAATCTTTTAGGACTGGTAATCATGCTCTCCCAAAAAGCGCCCAAGCAATGTGGTGCCCAACTTCAGCTCCTCCCTCGGGAGCAGGAGAGGGTAGGAGGCCCCTTGCAGTGAAGACCCACCCAGGGGGGTCATGGGGACCCACTTGCAGCTGCTGCCTTGTGAGCTGTCTTCTGCTCCATCGCCATTTAGCCCTGACAGCCACAGAGAGTGATGGGACCCCACTCATGGAGCAGTATGTGCCCTGCCCAGTCTGCGAGACATCCTGGGCCCAGCATGGGGACCCTGGTGAGAGATCGGAGGACGTGCAGTATTTTGACATGGAAGACTGTGTGCTGGCAGCCATTGAGCGAGACTTCATCTCCTGCCCCAGACACCCCGACCTCCCCGTGCCACTCCAGGAGCTGGTCCCTGAGCTGTTCATGACTGACTTCCCAGCCAGGTATGCTCCAGCCATCCCCCACATGCAGGTAATAAGGTTGAGGGATACTTCTAGTGGGCAACTGCACAGGGATCACCAATCAGACCAGCACCACGCTGTAAGGCAGAGCAGCCTTCAGGCTGGAAGCCACTCCAGCCATTGCCTCCCAACCAAATCTCAACATGACTTTCAGTTCTCCATCCTAGGCTACCTAAAGGGAACCAGGCTGTCAGCTTTGCATTTTAGAGACCTCAGCAGACCCCGCTAGGCAAAGCAGGTTGCAGATGAAGCTATCCTCTGGGTTATTCAGGAGGGAGACTATTCCTGAACCTAAAGCTGAGCATTTGGACCCCCAAAATCTGTTCTTATCGCTGATTCTACCTATGCTAACTATGGAAAGAATGCTGGAGCAAATAGGAACTATTTTGTGGGCCTGTGCAAAAGAAAATGGTCACACAGTACAGAATAAAATCTCCGCTAATCATTGGAAACCAGAAGCTATGATTTCGTCTCCCTGGAGACAATTTGACCCAGGTGCTCTCCAACTTTTTTGGAGCAGTGAAGTCCTATTGTGTTTTCATTGTGTACTAGTATCTGGTTTCTTTCTTTTTTTTTTTTTGAGACGGAGCCTCAAGCTATCCCCCTGGGTAGAGTGCTATGGCATCACAGCTCACAGCAACCTCCAACTCCTGGGCTCAAGTGAGTCTCCTGCCTCAGCCTCCCAAGTAGCTGGGACTACAGGCACCCGCCACAACGCCCGGCCATTTTTTGGTTGCAGCCATCATTGTTGTTTGG
>CAUYQV010117772.1:0-17643 GCA_963574575.1 Galagoides demidoff
TTTTTTTGGGGTTTTGGGGTTGTTCCCAAAACTTTAAATTTGTTATTTCACCCCCATACCCTCAACTTGGTCTTCCTTTTTTTTTTTTTTGCTTTTTTTTTTGGGGGGGGGGGCGGGGGTGGGGTTTGAATCTGCCACCTCCGGCATATGAAGCTGGTGCCCTTCTCCTTTGAGCCACGGATACTACTTGACTTCTACTTCTTTAAGAATTCTTCATACTAATTTCCATAAAGGTTGTATTAGTTTACAATCCCACAATCTATACATCAATGCCAGCATCTAAAGATTTGGGACTTTGTGATCTGGGCTAATATCACTGGAGTTAAATAATATCTCAGAGTGGTTTTGATTTGCATTTCTTTGATGATTAGGGGCAAAGCAAATTTTTTCATGTGTTTGCTGACCATTCTTCTGTCATCTTCAGAGAACTCACTGTTCATATCTCTTGCTCACTTACAAATGTGGTTGTTTGTGAAAGCACATGTAGTGACAGTAAGATGGAGTCTGTCAGGCTGGGGCAGACATGACATAGCTGGTTTGGTCACCTCCTGTGTCTCATTCTTGCTGTTTTTTAAACTTAACTCTCACCCTAAAGATGTCCATATTGAATAGTTTAAGAATTAACTTTTCAACTGGAAATGTTTTAATAAATTCCCACTGGATTGTGCTGATTATCATTTAAAATAAGGGCTATTGTGATCTTTACTGAGAACCATTATGTATAAAACTATAATTTTGGAAACAGAAGAGCAGAATAGTCTTGAAGAGGCTCCTCTCACTGTTCTCTAGAATCCTAATTTTCTGACAAATGAAGTTTAGTGGACTTATCCCTGTCTCTGTAAATTGACTGACAGTGACAGGTGGTCAGACCCTCTTTGTCCAGTAACATTTGCACTTTTCTTATTGAATAATTTGAGTTCTTTTTAGGTTCTAGTTACCAGCCCTTTGTCAGATTCGTAACAAGTAAAAATCTTCCCCCACTCTAAAATCTGGTATGGTGATACCCCCTGCTTTGTTTTTATTACTAAGAACTGCCTTAGCTATACAGGGTTTTTTCTGATTCCATACAAACTGCAGAATCATTTTTTCCAAGTCTTGAAAGTAGGATGTTGGTATTTTAATAGGGATGGCATCGAATGGGTAAATTTCTCTGGGAAGTATAGACATTTTAACAATGTTGATTCTTCCCAGCCATGAACATGGTATGTTCTTCCATTTGTTAAAGTCCTCTGCTATTTCCTTTCTTAAGTTTTCATAATTTTCTTTATAGAGGTCCTTCAGCTCTTTTGTTAGGTATATTTCTAAGTATTTCATTTTCTTTGGGGCTATGGGAAAGGGAGTTGTGTCTTTAATTAACCTCTTTTCTTGGCTGTTGTTGGCATATACAGAAGCAACTGACTTGTGGGCATTGATTTTATATCCTGAAACATTACTACATTTTTTAATGACTTCCAAGAGTCTTGTGATTGAGTCTTCAGGGTTCTCTAAGTATAAGATCATATCATCAGCAAAGAGGGAGAGTTTGACCTCTCCCAGATTTTAGGCTTTACTACAAGGCCATAGTAGTCAAGACAGCATGGTACTGGCACAAAAATAGAGACATAAACATTTGAAATCAAACAGAAAACCAGGAAATGAAACCAGCAACTTATAGCCACCTAATCTTCAATAAACCTAACAAGAATATCCACTGGGGCAAAGACTCCCTATTCAAAAAATGGTGCTGGGAGAATTGGATATCCACATGTAAAAGGCTTAAATTGGACCTGCACCTTTCTCCACTCACAAAAATTGATTCAAGTTGGATAATGAGGCTCAGCGCCTGTGGCTCAAGTGGGTAAGGCACCAGTCACATACACCTAAGGTGGCAGGTTCAAATCCACCCCAGGCCTGCCAAACAACAATGATGGCTGCAACCAAAAAAATAGCTGGACGTTGTGGTGGGTGCCTGTGGTCCCAGCTACTTGGGAGGCTGAGGCAGGAGGTGCACTTGAGCCCAGGAGTTAGAGGTTGCTGTGAGCTGTGATGTCATGGCACTCTACCCAGGGGGACAGCTTGAGGATCTGTCTCAAAAAAAGAAAGTTGTATAATGGACTTAAATTTAAGGCAGGAAATGATAAAAATCCTCAAAGAAAGAATAGGAAAAACACTGGAAGATATCGGCCTGGGGAAAGACTTTATGAAGAAGACTGTCATGGCAATAGCAACAACCACAACAATAAACGAATGGGATTTAATTAAACTGAAAAGCTTCTGTACAGCCAAGAAGACAACAGCCAAAGCAAATAGACAACCTACCCAATGGGAAAGGATATTTGCATATTTTGAATCAGAAATAACTTAATAACCAGGATCTATACAGAACTTCAATTAATCCACAAGAAAAAAAAAAAAAAACAATCCCAAACATCAACGAGGAAGAGAGATGAATAGAATCTTCTCTAAAGATGACAGACAAATGGCTATCAAATACATGAAAAAATGCTCGTCATACCTAATTATTAGAGAAATGCAAATTAAAACCACCCTGAGATATCATCTAACCCCAGTGATAATGGCCTATAATCACAAAATCTCAAAACTGCAGATGCTGGCACAGATATGGAGAGAAAGGAACACTTTTACACTGCTGGTGGGACTGCATACTAATATTACCTTTTTGGAAAGAAGTATGCAGAAACCTCATAGAGCTCAACCTAGACCTCCTGTTTGATCCTGCAATCCCATTACTGGGCATCTATTCAGAAGAAAATATCTTTTTTAGTATAAAGACACTTGTACTAGGCTGTTTATTGTAGCCCAATTTACAATTGCTAAAAGGTAGAAGCAGCCTAAATGTTCTTCAACCCAGGAATGGATTGGTAAGCTGTGGTATATGTGCACCATGGAATGTTATTAAGCCATTAAAAAAATTGGAGATTTTGCAGCATTTGTACTAACCTGGATGGAGGTGGAATACATTATTCTTAGTGAAGCATCACAGGAATAGAGAAGTATAAATCCTATGTATTCAACTTTGTTATGAGGACAATTAATGACATGGTGGAGCATGGGGGAAGGGGAGACCAGACAGAGAAAGAGGGAGGGGGTGAGGGAAAGGAAAAGAAGAAAAAAGAAAAGAAAAGAAAAGAGTGACTAATTCTTACATAAATTGGATTTAATTTTGACCAAAGTACATTACTTAAACATTAATTTGTAATTCAACTTGTTAATATATTGGTTAGTGTACAGGATACTGCATCCTCATTTAATAGTGAATTATGTTTGTAATTTCCCCTTTATGATCATATATTTTCTCAAATTTTAATATTAGATATATCCAGATTAAGTAGAATTATTTTGAAGTATTTCTTCTTTTTCTATTGTCTATAAGATTTGACATGATCTGTTTTTTGAAATTATCTTTTACTTTTATTTATAAATATTAGTTGTCTATTTTTTGAGACTTTGGGAAAAAAATAAGAAGAAGAAGTTAATTGATGACTCCATACTGAACCTCAGAGTCAAAGCCTTCCCTAACAGACATACTTTTATTGGACAATGCAAATGTTACTTTCTTTGCATTACTATAGTTATTATTGCTTAATACTTTGTTGCAGCAATCATCTGATTTCTTTTCTGAATGTATTTTTCTTCATTCATTCTTTATGAGATTTTTGTTTCTAGTCCTTATCTTAAACATTGTTATTGTTGTTAAATTTTAAACCTTTTTGATTTTGTGAAGGCAAAAAGTGGAAACCTAGTAAACACATGTATACATAAAAATAAAAATAAATAAAGAAATAAATAAAAGGAAACTGGGGAGTGTTCCTCCTGAGTCTGTTCTGAGTTTGGGTTACCATCGCAATGTGAGTTTCTCTTCCTCAGAGACTGTGCCGCTGCCCCAGCAGCAATCTTCCTCTGGTAACACTGAAGGGCAAGGTCTGGCTCCCTCTGGTCATCCACAGAATTGGGGAGGTGTCTCTCCAAAATTTGACCCTGGCAGTAGTGCACCACTATCACTGCCACTCCATTGCAAGTGTTGCTGTGCAGGTTCCTGTGCATCCACCCATGCTGCTACCACTGTCTCACTGCTGCTAAACACTTCTGGATGTATATGTAAAAATTAAAAAAAATTAAAAAAAACCCTCAAACATTAAGACAAAACTGATAGGACCAAATGTTGGGACCTGCCGAACTAGAACTGTCCACCCCAAGAAAGGCTGAGTGTGTGAAAGTCCTGCCCAGGAAGAAATGAGTGTGCCAACCCTTACCCTCCCAACTTTTTTATATCACAAACCCGCCTTAACTCATGTGCTGAATTCTTTTTTTGAATTTAGCCTGCTCTCACTGAGTGAATAAAAGCCACGTTGCACACAAAACCCAAACTCTACTTCCTTTCATTCATGTCTTGGAATAACCTCTCATTTTTGGTCTTTAACCTCTCATTTTAGTGCTGAGAACCCAGGACAGGGAGAAGTCCCCTCAGAGGGTGGAGATACAGCCTGTCAAAACCACTCCCAACTAGACGGACTCTTGTTCTGATGAGACAAAGGGAAAGAAGGGGACCCCTCTGACCCTCACCCAGAATTCATCCATTTAATAGTAAGGACAGCATTCATCTATAATACTGTCCTGAGCTTTTTTAACTACACTCCAACTCCTCTCTCACTCTACCTCCATTTCTAGGCCTCTTAAGCATTCATATATAACCCACCTCTGAACCTTTTCAACTTCTCTTCCCTTTCTCCACTCTGGGTCAAAAATCTCTGGTAGGTCTGCACCTACTAAATACGATGCTGGGCCTGCACCACTCTTTTCAGGCTGGTTAAAAGTCCTACAGGGATGCGTGTTAACCTCCCCAGCCCCAGCCTCAGCCACTTCCTTCCTCCTCCCCCTCTTAAGTTCCTTTTTCATCTTCTCTTTAACTTCATTTATTTTCTAAGTCCAGTTTCTCAGATGAGGACCATTCAGTCACATTTAAGCTGCCTTTCTGCACCTTTAAGATGCCTCTTAACTCACCACAAACCTCTACACCTTTATCCTGATATTAAACCTAAATCCCTCGTCTTTTTCTATAATACTGCTTGGCCTATGTACAAACTAGACAATGGCTCACAATGACCTGAAAATGGCACCTTTGACCTTTCAGTCCTCACTGATCTTGACAATTACTGTTGGAGATTGTGGAAATGGTCAGAAATCCCTTATATCCAGGCCTTCTTAGTCCTCCAAAACATTCCTTCCTTGTTTTCATCTTGTGAACATTCCCAAATTTTTCTTGCATGGGTCAGACCAGTTCTCCCTGAACCCCCTGATTCTCTATAGTCTTCCTTCAACCCAGCAGATAATTGTTCCCCTTCCTCCTGTCTACAGACCCCCTCCTCCCTACCAGCAGAGTTTCACTCCATCCCCCTTCTCTCCATTGCCCCACACTCGCCTTCTGCCACATGTGGATGAAACAGAAAAGATGGCAGACCCAACTTCCCACCTCCAGCTAGATCTATCCATACCTTTGGATCCTCCACTTCCAGACCACCACAAACTCTATACCCCCTGTGAGAGATAAGAATGAAAGGTATAATCAGGGTTCATGTCTCCTTTTCTCTCTGAGGTCCATCCCACATACATCAGAAACGAGGTTCGTTCTCCACAGATCTCACAAAATATTCTCAATAATTTAGATATCTAACACAATCATATGATCTGATATGGCATGATTTATATGTCATCCTCACCTCCAACATAACTTTGGAGAAGAGGGAGCAGATAATGGACCCAGGCTCAGGTTCACACCAAAGAGCTATGGAGGACAGACCAAACTCTGCCAGAGAGTACTAGGGCCATCCCCTGGAAGATCCCAATTGGGATTACGAAACTGATGTTCCTGTAGTACATCTCTGTAACCTCATGGTCCAGTGTCTGTTAGAAGGACTGAATAAGCATCCCTCCTTATTCAGAAGGACTGAATAAGCATCCCATTAATTGCCATTAATTATGACAAACTAAAAGAAATAACCCAGAAATGGGATCATAATCTTGCCCAGTTTTTAGCCCATCTTAAGGAAGCCCTCTACTGCTATACCACCCTATTGCTGAAGAGTAATGAGGGCAGACTAATTATCATGCATTTTATCTCCCAGTCTGCACCTGATATCTGGGAAAAACTCAAAAATTCCCCCCAGGTACCTCAGACCAACCAATAAGATCTCATCTACATGGTCTTCAAGGTCTTCAATAACAGAGAAGAGGCCTCAAAGTGGCAGCGCCTCTCAGAGTTGCAGTTACTGGCTTCCACCATTAGAAAACTGTGGCTACTTCTTGAAACTCCACTGTACAGTCTGGGAAAAGAACACCTCCCCTGGGACTGTGCTTCAAATGCAGTATAACTGGCCACTGAGCCAAGTAATGCCCAAATATAAACCCCTCCTCAAGCCATGTCCAGCCTGTGGAGGCTCTCACTGGAAGTCTGACTGCCCAGATCCTTCTGAGGATCTGGTTCATAGCCACTCCCCAGACCTGGCTGAATTCCCCAACCTCTTGGGCTTGGCCACTGAAGAGTGAGCATTCACAGAGAGTCAGCAGGCTCCTTTGATGATCACAAGGACTGAGCTCTTGGTATCTTTGCTTGTAGAAGGTAAGCCAGTCTCTTTTCTGATTGATACAGGGGTCACCTATTATTCCACCTTACCCTGCTACAAAGTTTCAAGGATTCCTTACCACAAATAAAGATCTTGTTAGTGGGTACTGATGGCAATTTGCTATACCCTTACATTACTCCACTCTTGTGGTGTTCATTTTCCGGACACTCTTTTTCCCATTAATTTCTTATCATTCCTAACTGCAGCATTCTCCTACTAGGAAGAGATATCTTCTCAAGATTACAAGCAACCCTCATGATTCTCAGTGGCCCCCACCTCTCACCATCCATCTTGCTGGTCTCTAACCCCTCTGCTACAACCCCTCCAGTCTCTCAATCCAACCTCCCTGTAAAACCCACCATATGAGATACCTCTCTTTCTTCTATAGCCTCCCATCATTCACCTATTCTCATTGACCTCTGACCCCAACATTCATATTCTTCTCTTAAATAAGACCCAAGCCCCATGGCTGCCCTCAGGGGCATGAAACTACTCATATTTAAACTCCTGTCAGCTAGTATTCTCAAATCTACTAACTTGCCCTACAACACTTCCATCCTTCCTGAAAACAAAAACAAAAACAAAAAACTGATGGTTCATATTGGTTTAGTGCAAGAATTATGGGCCATCATTGAAATTGTTCAGCCTATTCACCCAATAGTCCCTAATCCCTATATACACCTATATAGCATTCCTTCTAATACCTCCCACTACACAGTTTTAGATCTTAAGGTGCCTTTTTTACCATCCCCATCCATGAGCTCTCCCAACCCCTCTTTGCCTTCATTTGGACTGACCCTGATTCCTCCACCAGGTAACAACTAGCCTGGACAGTTCTCCCACACGGATTTAAAGACAGTTCTCGTTACTTTGGTTAGGGACTTCAGGCCAACCTCCAGCAGTTAATTTTACATAAAAATTCCGCTATCCTTCAGTACATAAATGACCTTCTCTTGTGCATCCCCTCCCCCACTGCCTCCCAGCAAGACACCATTCACTTACTCTCCTTCCTTGTCATAAAGGGGTATAGAGTGTCTCCTTCCAAAGCCCAGTTAACCTCTCCCTCTGTTCAATACTTTGGCATCCTCTTACAGGAATGAAAAAAACTGAAGTCCCCCTGACCAAATTAAGGCCGTCTCCTCCTTACCCCTTCCCCAAACAAAAAAAATGATCCCCTTTCCTTCCTGGGGTTCAATTATATTTTAGAGCCTGGATTCCCATTTTTGCATCCTTGGATAATCTCTAGACAGTGCTGCTAAAGGTTCCCCAACCAACCTCCTATACCCACACCAGCTTTAGTCAAGTTCTTTCCTCTCCCCACAATCCTGTCTGGTCCAAGCACTGTCCCCCTGTCTCCCTGATCCCCACTATCCTTTTTATCTCTCAGTGTCAGAATACCAAGGATGTACAGTAGGAGTCCTAGCCCAGAAACCTTACAATAATCACCTTTCAATAGCATTCCTCTCAAAACAGATAGAATTCATAACCCTAGGCTAGCCCCTTTGCCTCCGAGTAGTGGCAGCCACATCCTTCCTTTTCCTGGAGGCCCAAAAACTTACCCACCATGCCCTCACATATTTAATTACCCCTCACAATATTCTATCCCATTCAAAACACCAACATTTATCATCTTTAAATTCCACACCTTGTTTACTTCAGCTTCTAATCCTCTTTATAGGAAATCCAGACCTTCACTTTCTCCCTGGCCTGGCATATAACCCCTCAGCAACATTAGCTACGCTATAGTCACATGATCCTCACACTTCCCAGAGCTCATTCCATGATTGCCGGTATTTAATCATGGTAACACTATATGTACCCTTTTCCCAACATACCCCTCTTCCCTTACCTAACCCTGAAGATAGCTGGTTTATCGACTGCAGTTTTTCTAAGCCCACTGCTCACTCCATTGTAAAGGCAGGCTTTATTATTGTGTCTTCTTCCCTCATTATCACCTCCATTATTCTGCCTCCCTGCATCTCCTGATGATAGGCAGAACTCTTAGCCCTCACTAATGCCTTACAACTGGCATGAGGATGCTCCATTATCATATACACAAATTCTAAGTATACTTTCCACATAATCCATCACCATGAAGCCATATGGAAAGAAAGAGGATTAAATACCTCTTTACTCCTCTATTATCAATACTACACTCATTAAAAACTTCCTATATGTAGTCACTCTCCCAAATGAAGTAAGCATCATTCACTGTAAAGGGCACCAAAATAAGACAGATCCAATTTCTAAAGGCAACCAAAAAGCTGCCATAGAAGCTCAATGTCCTTACACCCACACTCCGCACCACAAAAATCCAGTATTTATCCTATGATAAAGTCTCTCCAGTGTATATATCCAAAGAACAGGACAATTACTGTCAACTTCCCACACAGGGGAAATGGTTTCTTCAATAAGGAAAATGTATTCTTCCTTCCTCCCAAGCACAAAATGTTCTCTCTTTCCTTTACAATAGCCATCACATTGGCTTCAAGCCTCTTTACACCTTCCTTCTCTGCTCCTTTTTAACCCATGACTAGCTTCCCTTTTAAAACAGAGAAACCTTTTAACATATTGTGTAAAACTAGGTTATCTGTTTTAAAAGGGAAGATAGTCATGGGTGAAAAAGGAGCAGAGAAGCTCCCCAGGGAGCCGTAAAAACACTCCCTTGTCCCACACATTTGGCCCGGAGCCAAACCCCTGGACAAGACAGGCAGATTGACTTCACCCACATGCCTCCTGCACAAAAATATAAACTTCTTATAGTTTGGTTTGATACCTTCTTAAGGTTGCTCAAAGCCTTACCCACAACAGGCGATAAAACTCATGAAGTTGTCTCCACCCTCCTCCACCACATTATTCCTAGATTTGGCTTCCCCAGCTCCATTCAGAGAAAAGCAGCCCAACTTTCATTAGCCAGTTAACTTCCCAAATCTCTCAAGCCCTAGGAGTCCAGTGGCACTTACATGTGCCTTACAAGCCTCAATCATCAGGGAAAGTAGAGCAAATGAACAATATCCTTAAACAACATCTCACAAAATTAGTACTCCAACACAAACAAGATTAAATTTAACTCCTTCCTATCCTTTTATTCTACTTTTGCTCCACTCCTTGCAGTCCCCTCTTTTATAGCCCTTTTGAAATAATGTACAGCAGAACTATTATTCTAGGCCCTGGACTCCCTCCAGACTCTATCATGGGAAACTATTCTCCTATCATCCAGGGTAGCAGGAATGAACTTAGGAAAACAAGAGACCAACTTCTACCCCAACATCCAGCAGAGAAAGTCAGAGACCAATTGGCGAGACAACATATTTTCCTCAAATATCCCTTGCCCCACAGGACTCTATCTCCTCACTGGACAGATCCTCAAACTGTTCTCTACAGCACTCCCACAGCCGTTCACCTCTTGGATTCCCCCAGTCTGGATCCACCAATACTGAATAAAGCTATGTCCTACAGTAAAACTTCCAACACTGAAAGACCCCTGCTGGAAATCGCAAGTACTATTTCCTATCACCTAAAAGCTCAACAAGATCCCCCCCCCCCAATAAATGTGTAACATTCTTCCCCAATTATTCCCATTTCTCTATTACTTTTCTCGAGATGCCTGCTTACTCTCACATATTCAAAACTGGGGTGAATTTTTTGAAGCCTTTAAAGGTCTGTGGCTACAAGGCACCTTCCAAGACTTTCTCCCTGAGTATACCCAATTTTTCTTCTTTCTACTGTTTTTCCTTCTGGCTACCTCTCCTGTCAATTCTGGCCCTTCTTTCCTCTCCATCAACCCTGACTGAATGCACAAGTTGTCCTGCTAACATAGTCTTGTACATCCACAAATGCCTCACCAACACCCATTCCTATGTCAACTACATCTGATTCTTACCTCAGACCCCCTCTTTCACTAGCAACACTAACATGTCAGCACAGTGTTATAATGTTGTCAAAGCCTCCGAATGTTCTTATGGAGGAAAGAAGTACTGGAACGGCAAAATAACCAGCACTGGATACACTGGAGGTCGAGTTGCAACCACTGTCTGCTGGACATTCCTCACACATGTAGGGTTATCAGATATAGGAGGACTTCAGGACATAGCACGTTTTCAGGAAACAAGACAAATCATAAAACCTCTCTTCAGGTATAACCCCTTAACCCTATAAAGAAT
The DNA here is from genome assembly GCA_963574575.1 of Galagoides demidoff. NCBI lineage: Eukaryota > Metazoa > Chordata > Mammalia > Primates > Galagidae > Galagoides > Galagoides demidoff. The sequence goes on from CAUYQV010117772.1 coordinate 10,784, forward strand.
TGGACCTTTATAGGTCCTGCAAGACCTACCACAACACTCCCTTATTCCCCACTTTCAAACACCTCTTTCTCAGCTGCCCTGAACTCTTCCTATCCCCTCTCACCCTCAGGATGCTGGATGTTCCTTTCTTTATACCAAAATATTTTCAGATGCCTTGCCAGCCAGGAGCTAAGGTGCAGCTCCTGGAATGGAGCAGAGCCTCCAGGAAGCTGAGGCAGCGCTGTCACCTCACAGCCTCCCCTCGGTGGCCAGGATGCTGCTAGCCTGGGGCATTCCACTCCTGGAAACCAGGGCCTGCAGAGCAGGAAGGCTCTAACTCCTAGAGGACCTCAGCATTGTTGTCATGATTGTGTGTGAGAAGGACTGAGTCACAAAATACCACCTGGTCACTGACCTTTCAGTATGGGGAGGGTTGGCATCTCCTGTCTTTTTCCTGCTTCTTGGCATTTTAGCATTTCTCCAGTGGGGTGTCCTTGAATTCTGAATACCAATTTATGCCAAATTATTGCCATTAGCGTCCTGGATGCTTCTGTTTCACTTTTATGCTTTTCTGTTGTCATAATCCATAATAAGTATGGGCATCTATCAAGAGACAAGAAATTTTAATGGCATTTCAGAATTTGCTACCTCTCCAGAGAAAGTCAGTGACTACATTTCTCCACTTTTGAACTTTGCTGCAGAGCACGTGCCATGGGCAAAATACAAAGAGACACCTCTCTACATTCTCTGCACAGCCAGAATGAGAATCCTTCCTGAAAGCCAACAGAAGGCCATTCTGGAAGATCTTCTGACTGATATCCCTGTGCACTTTGACTTTCTGTTTTCTGACTCTCATGCAGAAGTAATTTCAGAGAAACAGGAAGGTGTGTATGCTTGGATTGGCATTAATTTTGTGCTTGGACATTTCGAGCATATTGAGGATGATCACGAGGCAGTTGTGGAAGTTAACATTCATGGTAGTGAAAGTAGTGAAGCCATTGTGTGTAAAAGAACAGCAGGCATTCTTGACATGGGAGATATGTCAACTCAGATAGTCTACGAAGTCCCCAAAACTGTAAGCTTTGCCTCCTCACAGCAGGAGGAAGTAGCTAAGAACTTACTAGCTGAATTTAACTTGGATGTGATGTTCACCAAACTGAGCATGTGTACTGAGTCTATGTGGCCTCATTTCTTCTATTTGATGGTAATCCAGCTTGACAGAGATACGAAGACAGAATATTTGCCAACACAATTCAAAATAATAGGCTCTTGAGTAAACAGACTGGTCTGATTCCAGATGCTCTATACCTGGACCCCTGCCTACCCCTAGACATTAAAGATGAAATCCAGCAAAATGGACAGACCATATACCTACGAAGGACTGGAGACTTTGACCTGTGTCAAGAGACTCTCCAGCCATTCATGAATAAAACAAACGAGACAGAGACTTCCCTCAGTGGGGTCTACCAACCCCCAATTAACTTCCAGAACAGTGAATTCTATGTCTTCTCTGAATTCTACTATTGCACTGAGGATGTTACGCATGGGCAGAGACTACAATGCTGCTACATTTACTAAAACTTCAAAGTATCATTGTGCAACAAAGTGGTCAATCTTGCCAGAGCACTTTGACCAAGCACCGTAGGCCTCTCATGCTGACCTCTACAGGCTTAATTATCAGTGCTTCGAATCTGCCTAGATGTAGAAGGTGTTTCATAGGGGCTTTTCATTTCCTATCAAGTATAAAAACTTGAAGATTGCCTTGCAGGTTTACAACAAAGAGGTTCAGTGGACACTAGGAGCAATCCATTATAGGACCGGCTTTTTACCCTTAAGAGACATCCAGCCGGAGGTTTTCCGGGCCAGTCATGCTCACTGACCTGGCATCTCCTTTGTCTACAATCACTACTTGTTCTCTGGCTGTTTCCTGGTGGTCCTCCTGGCCATCCTTCTCTACCTGCTGTGGCTCCAGCATATCCACTGGTGCATTCTGAGCCCCGGCTCCACTGCTGATCTCTAGATGGAGGAAGGCCTCCCCTCCTAGAAGGCTCCAAGCACCTTGTGAACCCAGTTACACCTCCATGAAGACTCAAGGAAAAGCCATTTTTGCCTTAGGGTTTCTCCTCTTTATTTTCTTGTGGTTTTATTTTTCCTTTTCCTTTTTGTTCCTTAAAAGCAAAATCCATTGTTTGTAAGCCTTGCTGTCCATTTAGCTGTTTTGATCACAGCTTTAAATTGAGGAATAGGGAAAAGGGACATTCAGTTGATTTTTGCTGCATAGGACATCTACCAAAAGCTAACACAATTTTGTAGTTTTCTTTAAGGTACATTAAATTTTAAACAGATGCACTTTAATATTGGAAAGATATGGAAATGATGTGTTCTGTCAGTAGAGACAGGGCAGAAGAGTGATACTTTTATAAAACCAAAAACTTATTGACGGAAATGATTATCTTTTTTCTCTATCTTGAAAACTCTAAAGACAGTGATGTTTAATTTTTATTTATTGTTCAGGTCTGTAATTATACATGTTTTCTTTTCAGGTTTAAAAATTTAAAAACATTTATATCCAAAATAAAGAAATATAGGCACCTGGAAAAAAATATTTTCAAGCCCATACCTGTGCCCAACACATATAACTTTTCCATTCTGGCAGAAAATAACAGAACTCTGTTTGGCACCGTAACTGTGGACTTTCCACCACCAGCCTCCCCCAATTTAAACTGCTTCAATATCACAGGCACAAAAGACTCTGTAGGCTTTATATAGCCTGATCTTTGCTCCTGCAACTCAACTTTTCCCCTATCTGATTACTCCTGTGTCCCTCCAGTAAGATCTTTCCCCTTCAGCCACTCTACTTATCAGTGCCGGCATGCTAACCACTCCAGTCTTGCACCCAAGATTTCCTCATCCCCCAAGTCTCTTTTGTGAATGACTCCACCCTAACTCAAACCCTGATGGATTCCCCATTACTTCCAGAGAAAAAAAGAGGCTTCTTCTTACCTGTACTCCTAGGAATAGGCAAACTGGCTGAACTTGGCATGGACGTTGCAGGCACTAGAACATCAACCCACTTTTACCACCAACTTTCCCTAGAATGTAACAAAGACATGAAAAGTGTAGCAAACTATTTAGTCACCTTACAATCCCAAATTAATTCTTTTTTATATTAAATCATAGCTGTGTACATTAATGCAATAATGGGGTATAATGTGCTGGTTTTATATACAATTTGAGATACTTTCATTCTGCACTTAGTAGATGTAACATGTACCCTTGTAAAATGTACCACAGGTGTGGTCCCACCAATTACCCTCCCTCCACCCATCCTCATACCTTCCCTCCACTCTCCTTCCCCTTACCCCTTCATCTTGGGCTGTAGTTGGGTTATAGTTTCATATGGAAGTGCAGGTGCTTATAAATTGGTTTCATAGTAGGAATGAGTACATTGGATACTATTTCTTTCATTCTTGAGATACTTTGCTAAGAATAATATGTTCCAGCTCCATCCATGTAAACATAAAAGAGGTAAAGTCTCCATCTTTTTTTAAGGCTGAATAACATTCAATGGTGTACATACACTATAATTTATTAATCCATTCATGAGTTGCTGGGCACTTAGGCTTCTTCCATGACTTAGGAATTATGAATTGGACTGCAATAAACATTCTGGTGCAAATATCTTTGTTATAAAGTGATTTTTGGTCTTCTGGATATATACCAAGTAGAGGAATTGCAGGATCAAATGGCAGATCCCTAAGTTATCTTCAAACATCATTCCAAAAGGAACATATTAGATTGCATTCCCACCAGCAGGGTGGAAGTGTTCCCTTTTCTCCACATCCATGCCAACATCTATGATTTTAGGATTTTGTGATGTAGGCTAATCTTACTGGGGTTAGATTATATCTCAAAGTGTTTTTGATTTGCATTTCTCTGATGATTAAGGATGATGAGCATTTTTTCATGTGTCTGTAGGCCATGTGCCTGTCTTCTTTAGAGATATTTCTATACAAGTCCTTCGCCCACCCTGAGATGGAATCACTTGTTCTTTACTTTCTAATACATTTGAGTTCTCTGTGGATTCTGGTTATTAAACCTTTGTCAGATATTTAAACTGCAAATCTCTTCTCCCATTCTGAGGGTAGTATGATTGCTTTACGTACTGTGTTCTTGGCTGTGCAGAAGCTTTTCAGTTTGATCTGCTCCTAGTAATGAATTTTTACTGTTACTTCAATTGCCCAGGGTGTCCTCCTCTTCATAAAATATTATCCCAGGCTGATTTCTTCAAGTGTTTTCCCTGCACTTTCTTCTAGTATTTTTATAGTTTCATGTCTTCAGTTTAAATCTTTTATCCAGTGAGAGTCTATCTTAGTTAATGGTGAGAGGTGTGGGTTCAGTTTCAGTCTTCTATAGGTTGCTAACCAGTTCACCCAGTACCATTTGTTAAATAGGGAGTCTTTTTCCCACTGACTGTTTTTGATTGACTTATCAAAGATCAAATGACAGTAAGTAGCTGGGTTCATCTCTTGGTTCTCTATTCTGTTCCATACACCTACCTCTCTGTGTTTGTAGCAGTACCATGCTGTTTTGATCACTATGGACTTATAGTATAGTCTGAGATCTGGTAGCATGATTCCTCCTGATTTGTTTTTATTTCAGAATAATGTCTTGGCTATTCAAGTTTTTTTTCTGATTCCATATAAAACAAAGTATTATTTTTTTGAGGTCATTAAAGTATGACAGTGGAGCTTTAATAGGGATTGCACATTAAAATTGTATGTTGCTTGTGAGAAGTATGGACATTTTAACAATGTTGATTCTTCCCAGCCATGAGCATGGTATATTTTTCCATTTGTTAACATCTTTAGCTATTTCTTTTCTCATAGTTTCACAGTTCTATTTATAGAGATCTTTCAAGTCATTTGTTAGGTAAACTCCCAAATATTTCATCTTCTTTGGCACTACTGTAAAAGGAATACTGCCCTTGACTTTTTCAGCTTGACTATTGTTGTTATATATAAAGGCTACAGATTTTTGAGTATTGATTTTGTAACCTGAGGCGTTGCTGTATTCCTAGATAACTTCTAAGAGTTTTGTAGTTGAATCCCTAGGCTTTTCCAGATATATAATCAAATTATCTGGGAATGGTGACAGTTTGATCTCCTCTGACCCTATATGGATACCTGTGATCACCTTTTCTTGCCTGATTGCTATGGCTAAGACTTCCATTACAATGTTAAAAAGTGATGGAGACAACAGGCAACCTTGCCTGGTTCCTGATCTGAGTGGAAACTATTTCAATTTAATTCCATTCAATACAATATTTGTTGTGGGTTCACTCTAGATAGCTTGTCTCAGTTTAAGAAATGTTCCTTATGGGTGGCACCTGTGGCTCATTGAGTAGGGTGCCAGCCCCATATACCAAGGGTGGTGGGTTCAAACCTGGCCCCAGCCAAACTGCAACAACAACAATAACAAAAATAGCCAGGCATTGTGGCAGGCGCCTATAGTCCCAGCTACTTATAAGGCTGAGGCAAGAGAATCACCTAAGCCCAGGAGCTGGAGGTTGCTGTGAGCTGTGACGTCATGGCACTCTACCAAGGGCAATAAAATAAAACTCTGTCTCTAAAATAAATAAATAAATAAATAAAAGAAATATTCCTCCTATAACTATTTTCTTCAGTGTTCTGATCATAAAAGAATGCTGGATAATATCAAAAGCTTTTTCTGCATTGATTGAGAGAATAATATGGTCTTTGTTTTTTATTTTGTTTATGTAATGCATTATATTTATAGATTTTCATATATTGAACCATCCTTGAGACCCTGGGATAAAACCAACTTGGTCATCGTGTTGAATTTGTTTGACATATTGCTGGATTTTGTTTGTTGGATCTTAGTGAATATTTTTGCATCTATATTCATTAAAGATAATGGTCCATGATTTTCTTTTCTTGTTGGGTCTTTCCTTGATTTGGAGATCAGGGTGATATTTGCTTCATAGAATGTGTTGGGAAGTATTCCTTCTTTTTCTACGCTTTGGAAAAGGTTATGTAATATAGGTACTACTTCCTCTTTAAAGGTTTGGTAGAATTCCAATGTAAAGCTATCTGGTCCAGGACTCTTCTTTTTTGGGAGATTGCGTATAGTTGATGCTGTTTCAGTACTTGATATAGGTCTGTTCAACACTTCTAATTCTTTCTGGGTAAGTCTAGGAAGTTGGCATGCTTCCAAGTATTGGACAATTTATTTCACATTTTCATATTTTTGAAAATAGAGTTTTTATAGTATTCATTAAGATTTTTTGAATTTCTGAGGTACCTGTTGTTATTTCCCCTTTGTCATTTCTGATTGATGAAATTAGGGATTTTACTTTTCTATTTCTCATTAGGCTAGCCAGAGGTTTATCAATTTTGCTCAACTTTTCAAAAAAATCAACTTTTTGATTCATTAATCTTTTTTATAATCCTTTTTTTTCAATTTCATTTAATTTTGGTTATTTCTTTTCTTCTGCTGGATTTGGTGTTGTAGTGTTGTTCTTTTTCTAGTTGCTTGATATGTCCCATTAAGTTGTTGACTTCCTCTCTTTCTGTTCTTTTTTTTTTTTTTAATATATTTATGTTTTATATTTTAGAGACTTGAGACCTTATGGCATATAATATGTCAAGTTTTACAATTATTTAGTATGGGCTTGGAAAGAGTTTACATTTTATAACTAGAGTATTCTCTATTTTTTTAATTGGGTCAAATAGTTAACTGTGTTATCTCAGTTTTCTACATATTTTGATTAAATATTTTTTTCTCTGCATGATCCATCACTTACTAAGTGTTAAAAAATCTCCTGCAATGATGGTGTATTTGTCATTTTGTGCTTGAAG